>JARHVA010002985.1:1732500-1852500 GCA_037957365.1 Torreya grandis | reverse complement strand
GAATTTCTATTCTAATTGATTAATGACATCCAGTCAGAGCTAGGCATGGTTAGATTAGAATGTTAAAGAGATACCAAAAAATCTAGATATGTATCTATGTTAAATCTACTTCTAGAATTATATCTGCAACCAGGGAGGTGGTGGTGGGGAGTGGGGATGAGATGATTACCTCTGGAATTAATCATTTTTATTGATTATTAGACTCAAGCTGAGGCAAAAACATAAAAACACTGCATGGAATTCTTGATATTATTCTCTTCTTTGAATATTGAGAAAAGAGTCATTAAAAAAATGGTCTTTAACAAGCTAGGTGGGCTAACTAGCATGGAAGGAGATATCTTTGACCATAACTTGAACTTTTGAATTTTAAAACAGATAGAAAAGACCTTCTTCAACTAACACATCCAATATTAGGGCAAGAGGAAAACCATCTTTAACAATATGAAACAATCCAAATTTCCTTAAGAACATATCTTTTATTGATAGACATATTAAAACACTCCTAAATAACATTTTAGCATAATTAAAGAAATTTGACTCAAACTCGGCAGCTTGTAACATAACAATAATGAATAGTGATTCAATAAGGATACTCAAATTTAATCTTGATAAGAAAATGACACTGATTGATAATTAAACCTATATACCCATTCCTTCTTATACTATAATAATGGTATGTTATACACACACACACACACACACACACACACACACACACACACTTGTTTATTAAGAACTAACAATTAAATGAAAGAAATGGGAGATACAATGCACGAGGACGTTGAAAATGATTTAATTGTTTATTTGTGATTGAATTTTTTTATTTTTCAAATGTATATTAAGTGAACAACTCTAATGAAATTTAATTTAATTTTTTATTTCTTCTTTAATACATAGCTTCTATTTTTAAATAGAATATATTAATATATTTATTATTAAAATAATAATAATATAATAAAAATATGGTTATATGAAAATGTAATTAGTTTGTATATATAGTACAAGAACTATGTTGATAAAACACACAACATAACAATTAAAAAGACAACAAAAAAATTAAAAATGCACTATTAATGTTTCTTAGAAGAACACAAAGTGGGTAAATTATATTTTTGGTTGTCAATTACAAAATATTTAACTAAACTTAATTTTAAATGTCTACAATATTAATTAACATTAACGTATCTTAGTGCAAGTGTATTAAAAAATAGATTACTAAATAAATCTTGATAAGTTTGTTGAAATAATGGAGGTGGGTTGGTTATGTCTAGCTTTACCTATATTCAGAGCTTTGTAGTTATTTGGTGACTATCAGTTGTATTTGTAATCATTTGTGTTAGGTTAATTGTTAAGAGAATTGGATACATGCTTTACGAGGCAACCAAAAAACTCACCTTTAATACATAAAACAAAAATATATTTTAACAAGTTTTTTATAACTTTTAGAGAGTAAATTTATCTTTTTTTCAACATATTAAAATATAGAGTTTGATCAAAAGGGTTTTGATGGCAATACGTTGAAGTAGTAAACAATTAAAGATTACATATTTACCATTACTGCACATATTTATATATTAAAACATAAACAATCAATAAAAAAACACTCTTTTATTCTTTAATATATCAATAATTTAAGCTACTCATTGATGATATTATTGATTAGATATTGATTTTTATGAGATTTTTATTCATATGTATTTTAGCTACTATTTAAATAAATTCCACAAATAATCATTAGATAAGGAGACATGTAATAAAAACTATAATAATGATGATATTGTTACTCAAACCCAAATAATGAGTAACATTTTTTTATTGAAGAGCATCTATGTATTAATCAAACAAAATATGGTATTATACAAAAAAAAGGGTGAAAAAGTTACACTTTACAAATATAATCACATCGAGAGCAAAGACACCTCGAAACAAATCAAAAAAATGATAGTACAATATCAATTAACATTAACTTAACTGAGTGTAGGTATATAAAAAAATAGATTATTAAATAAATCTTGTTAAGTTTGTTGAAACAATGAAGGTGGGTTGGTTATGTCTAACTCTATCTATGTTCAGATCTTTATAATAATTTAATGACTGCCAATTATGGTTCTTATCATTTGTGTTAGATTAATTATGAAGAGAATTGGATACCTACTCTATGAAGCCACATAAAAAACTCATCTTGAATACATGTCAAAACAAAAAAAATATATTAATTGTAGACACCTAAATCTGGTGACCGATAACCTCCAACCATGCTTTTGACCAATTTTCACTTAAAATACATAATTTGGCTTAAAAACACTGAAACATGTTAAATGAGTTGAAATTGACATATTCAAGTGCCAATTATAGCTGGGATATCCCTAAATATGGCAATGCAATTTATGGGCTATCTAACTTTGATCAGATCATTTCGAGTCGAAATGGCAATTTTGCACCTAGATGCTCTGGATTGATCTTTCCTATCAAATATCTTGTAAAAGACATGTACTTTCATTATTTATTGTTGGCAACATCATAAATGGGAATACAATTCAAACACATCTGACATTGACTTCCAACTTTAATTAAATCAAATTTTGGACCAATAATAAGGCATTCTGATCAATTTGAGTAATTTGTGCACAAAGTGATTAATCATGCTTAAGAGATAATTAATCCAAATCAAGGCTTAATTAATATTTCTATGGAAACTTGTTGAATAATTTGTTTTGAAAATTAATATTGAATATCTGCATCATTAGGTGACCTCATTTCTTAGGAAGACATCCCTAGGCCATAAATGCCACAAATATCAAGATTCATGCCTCCCATGCCTCATCAAAGTCCTCCATGCCTCTTAATTATTCCTATATCCCAAATATTTATGAGCCTATTTATCAATTTTAATTATAAAATTAGATTAATCCTTAGCCACACATCTCAATCTTGAGATAGATGATTCAGGTTAATTCTAATCAATCTCAAAAATCTATAAATAGGACACCTTACCACATCATTTCTAAGTTATTTTGGTACAAAGTTATTATTCTCAAATAACTTCAAAGACATGATTATGAAAATTTATAATGCATGATTGGTTCTAAAAACTTCATGAAACTAGTGTTACCATGCCAAATTGATTCCAATCCAAGCCAAGCCAAAGCCACAAGGTGCGAAGGAGAAGAGGAGATAGCCAAGCCTCCTTTGATGAAGAATTCATGAGCACAGACTGAGTAAGCCACTACAACAAGCATTATATAGCATCCAAATAAGGTAAAAAAGAGTTTTTTTTGCATTTTAGTTGGGTGTTTTATTCATGTTTGTTAACTAAGCTCTCCCTAGTGTCTAGGCCTAGAGATGTTATGTTAGTTAGTGTGTTTCTTTCATTTTGTTTTTATTTTAAAACTAACACCATACTAACCATACTCTCTTGAGTCAAATTTTTATTTCACATAATGGCACACCCGATGGGACTAGATGCATCCCACACATGAAGAAGATCATTCTACAACTTTAAAATCTTTATTTAGATCATTAAAACTTTTACAATTTGATTTTCTAACTTTGTTTTGTCATTGTTCTTGGTCACGGGTTTACACAGTAACCAATGTCAATTATTAAAACCATCATCGATTGTATAGTTATCATCGGTCACTATCGGTATAATCAATATTATCTAGGTAATCATCATCGATTAGTAAGTATAACCATCATCAGTTATATAACCGACGTCAGTCACTATGTTTTTATTAAAACACAAACTCAAGAGAATTCTTTTTAAAGTTCATTGTTTCAAACCCAAAATAACTTCAAGGCTAAAGGGCATCCTAACATTGTTGTTGCAAGACCAATCTTGACATTTTCTAAAAACATGTTTAGATCACCTTGTGCATGCTAAAAAATGAATTAGAAACATTGTTTTGGTGCTTAAAGTAAGATTTAGGTGCTTAAGTGAGTTTTTAGCATTAGTTTTCAAAGTTACAACTAAGACCAAGGGGTTAAATGAACACCACCAAATCTTTCATTTGGGCTTAAAATTGAATTAACTTTTTATTTTTGTCTTCAATAGTTATTTGATCTAATTTTGTTTAGCAAAGAGAGGGTGTTGCATGTATGCTCTTTCGTTTATCCCCTTCAAGGAACCCTTGAAATCAAAAGCACCATTCTTATTGCAAAAAGCCTAGTCCAAGGCTTAGAAAGAATGTCATCTAAATTAATCTTAAAAAACTCATCAAAGTTTGGGTGATCTTGAAAATGACCCTAAAGTCTTTCTATTTCATGCTTTATTTATTTTTATGCAAACTTGTCTTGCGAAAGGGACGTCATTACCTTCCATGAGTTCTTTAGGGAAGCTTTAGTCTGGAGTTTCATCTCCTGACATTGACTTCACTTACTCCTTCTAAGTTGTACAGGGGACATATCTATATTTGGACATCATACTACACTGAGGGAACAACAAGATGTAGTGGTTGTAAAAAGGACTAGACCTTTTTACAAATAGCCAATATTGTAGTCACCCAATTTTGTGCTTGTCTTTTGTATCATTTGATGTGAAAGTCATTGTGAAATTTATTCCCCTAGAAAATTTTAAAAGCTTGCTAGTTTAGTCAACCCCAAATTGACATACCCTTGCCAGGATTTGGACGACTATACTTTGTGTATTTTTGGATCATTTTCTCATTTCGTATGTTTTGAGACTAAAACTTATTTGTTTGTTTATAAATCCATATAAAAACTAGTTTGTTTATACGTCACTCTTTTATATAAAGAGGCATTATGCTAGCCATTTTACACCATAATTGTGCCTTGAAATTTTTACTAAACTTGTTTGTGTGTGTCATTTGAGCTATGAAGGGTAGCATTATGCTGCCCAAATCATGTCAAAACATTTTGAGATTTTTAAAGTCTTTAAAAAATAACATTGACCACATTATTCGAGTATGCTTATGTCGTTAGGCTTCCCAATTTGTTTCAAGACTTATTTATCATTGTATCAGAACTATTTTTCAAACTATGTCATGTATACCATTTAGACCTTTATCATGTGTCTTCATGCCGTTCAATTTTGTCTAGATTATTTGATCAAATCCTTTTTTTTTAATGTTGATCTTTCAATTAACCTTGTCAATTTTGGATCCAAATATCGATTGATTTCTATTTGGGCCTTAATTCATGGCACTGATACACAGATCTTTCTCTTTTGGATTGCATAACTTCGGTTAATCGATTACCTGAATTTAAAAATTATTGATGGTTTATTTGTTTAATGCCTATCCTCATAATTATTTGTGCCTTTATTTGGGAGAACATATCCTTTCTCAAAGATCCTTTTGTCTTATGCCTTATGCCAATTGATCATGTTTATGTTTGATTTCATGTGTTGGGTCTATGTCAAAGTTATTTCCAAACTTATTAGATTAAATTCACATCATACCTTTGTTTAAGTCAACTTTTGACACCATTTGGCCAAAAGTCTTAGTGTATGCCTATTTCTTTGAGCCTAGATTTTGACTCCACATTTGGACAAAAGACCTAGCAACTCAACTTTTCCCTTTCCTAATTTAGACCTTGTTGGAACACTTTGACATGCCAGTTTTTATTCAGATGCTTGACCTTTTGTGTGTATGACATTAGACATTTGATGTTAGACTATTTTATGCCAAGTTTTATCACAAACCATTTTGGAGATATAGCTCCACTTTCAGACCATATTGGAGATACAGTTCCACCCTTTTGACCAAATTAGACCAAGTTTAAACCATTTATTCTTTGGATAATTTTTTAAAATTTGTAGAAATCTAAGCCTTTTTGTTTTAGAGCTTTCATCATTTATGCAAATATGTCTGGCTACAATTATGATGGAGTCACTTACAATCCAACTTATGATAGAATGGTTGCACAAAATCCCACTAATAACCCCTATAGAGAAATATTTTCTAAGGAGTTTTATTATTCTCCCTATAATACTCCATATGGGGAACAAAGTCACGAACCAACTCATGATCCAAATCGAGACCTAGATTGGTATGAAGAGGCTTGTGAGGAGGACTTTGAAGACCCAACTATATATAATATTGTTTAGAATATGGATCCGTAACCTCTTTATAATAATCATTACGTGGAACATAGTCAAGAACCAGCTTATGAGCCAACTCATAATTGGGATGATATGGTTTATGAGGAAGACTTGGATTCTTTGGCTTATGCAACTAATCAAGCTCCACCACATCATACCATTTCTATTCTTGTACCACAATGTCATACCATTCCCATACCAAAGCCTCATCCTTTGTCTTGTGCTAGAAATCAAGCTTCACAATGCCCCTTCATCATTCTAGGACCTAGTCCTTTGGCTTGTGCAAGTAATCAAGCCTAATAACACCCTATTATTACCATCTCAAGACTTTATCCTTTAGCTTATGTAAGCAATCATGCTCCCCAAGGCCCTACCATTATCCAATCATAGACCGTTCCTCATCCAGTGCCAATCTCATCCAAACCTCAACCGATCCAATCTTTTGAAGACCAAACTGTGTTCAAAACTGGTATTTTCCAACTCATTGGAAACCAAATCCTAGATAACCAACCAATCCAAGATATTTGTGTTGACTCAACCATTTGTGATGAGCCAAACTATGATCAATTTCCTATTGATCCTATATCAGTTATCAAGGAGTCTCACTCTTATGAGCCAGTCTTTTCTGAGTCACTTCTTAATGATTATAACTGCCTTTAGACAAATCATTACCTCCACTATGTGCCTATTTTTCAAGAGCCTTCTATTGACAAGCCAATCTCTAAGGAGTTGTCTCTTAACATTTTTCCCATCCTAGAGGAGTCCCACTCTGAAAAACCAATTTTTATGGAACCCATTATGCCATCACCAGCCGTTACTTGTACAAAACCAAATATTCAACAAGACATCATTATAACAGAGTATCCATCAGATGAAAAATCATATTTAGAGTCAGGCTCTATTCTTAAATTGACATCAAATTTACCATCAGAATTTGAATCAACATTAGGCTCAACATCGGATTTAGAGTCCCTTGAGTTAGAATCAGATTCAGAAAAGGAATATGTTCATGATTGTTACAACATTGGTTATACATACCTTGTAGATCAATTTGAATACATTTTTGATCCTTCTACAATTTTTGAGGATGAGTACTTCAGCTTTAACAAAAATTATCATAGTATTTTTTACAAAGAGTGTGAAGCCTCTCCCCAATCCATTAACATTCTACAGGCCATTACCATGAACCAAAATAGCCATATCATTGACATCATGGATATAATTCAATAAAGTGTGATTCTATCGATCTCCATCTCCCACAAGTGTTGATGGGGATCGATAGAATCACACTTTATTGAATTATATCCATGATGACATAACAGTTGAAGAGAAAGGAGGCCAAAACCACATTCATATAGCAAAATAAAACTCTCCTAGTGAAACCTTTTTAGAGGCACTAAGGGATAATCAAAGTCAGAACGCAAGATCTTCTAGTGAAACTTTTTTGAAAGCGCTAGAAGACAATTAAATTCAAAAGTCAACATTACTTATTGAAACCTTTTTGAAGGTGCTACGAGATAATTAATACAATTTCATGGGTGAAAACCTCTTTGAAGCACCACTAGCTGAGCACAAAAGTTCTTCACTGCTTGATGAAGACAAAATCAAATATCAAAGTAAAATAACTTCCTATCTATAGCCTAATCAGATGGTAGATACTCTCAAGATCAAATAACAAAAAAATATGGTGGTCCTATTGAGAGAACAAGTCTTTGAACCCATGGCCCCACCATAACCAGAATTATGTTGAATCTGACATCAACAACATTACGTGTGACTGAAAGTCCTAATCTTTATTTGTTTTTTTGCCATTATACATTCCATTATCATCTACCGTTCCATTTCACAATCAAACCTACCATCCATTATTTGTACATATTTACCATCGATGGTTGTACTTTCCTTTGTAGAGGCTACAAAGATACCTTGTCTCGATGTTTGAAGGAATCAAAATCAATGACCAAAGAAGATCATATAAGCATTCTTGACAACCAAATCTGCAAGCCATTTTTGATAGAGTAGCTATTCAGATGAGGTGTGGGATAACAATTAACATGATTGAGTATTCTATTTGTATCATTTATTGATTAGGACGTGCATCTCCATCTCAATAGCAAAAATAGAATCATATGTCATTTACCATACCCAGGCCAAAAACATGTACCATACCATTTTACATTGTTATGCCATTACCATTATTACATATGCCTATTTGCCATTATCATAGATCATGCCATTCACCCCATCACTTGGGGGCAACCCTCTTACCATTTTATCCAATCTATCTAGACCATCATTATCTGTAGCAATACCATATCATCCTATCATTCCATTCCTATCTAGACCAAAGCCTATTTTTAGCCATCCTACCCAATCCTATTTTGATCTTGGTTTATTTGGTTCTTTCTGGACATTTTGTGGGGGGGTTCCAATCAAGTTTCAATAATCAATTAAATTCGTGTTTACAATGACATTCTATGAAAGTAGTGTGACAGTTGATCTGGCAAGATATCTTTCATCCTATCTAGTTGTTTATGTGAGCCTAATTATAACCACCTATGGACAAATCAATGTCTCACCAGTCTTGCTACTAATTATAACCACCTATGGGAAAACTAGGGGCAACACTTGTTTATCATGCATTATTGCATCACCTTGCCACTACTATTTTCATTTGACTGGCCATTTGTTGGATTTGAGAACTTGTTGGGACCTAGTTGGGTTTTCACTATCTTTTGTGTGGATGGAATTACTATGACTTGAGATCATTTTAGGACTATGTGGGTCATGCTCAATTCATGTTGAGATCACCTCAGTCCCCCTTTCCATATGCTCTCACCGTTTTATGTGCAACCTAAGCCAAATGCTCTCATCATTTTATAAACAGGTATTTTGTCATTCTCTAACGAGTTAAGATACCTCAAAATTCCAAAAACATTCAAATATTTCAAAAATCCAAAAACATTTGTCTTGTCTAAGCCTAGTTAGTTATCCTCGATTCATCCTAGGGGGGAAAGTCATTGTTAGGATGTTATCTTTTAATTTTGTTTTCAGGCTTCTTTTTTGTTTATTTTATTTCAGGTTGTTTGTTTGTTTTTTTATTTGTTCACTTGCATGTTTGTTTACTTTCAGCACTGTTGCCTCGACTCAGTCTATATACGTTCATTGGGTGATTCTTCAAGCACATTTTTCTTGAGTCCATCCATATTCATACGTTAACATTGTCATCATGGTTTTTATCATTGGTGTTTTATTTTTGAGTAGTTATTGGATATCAGGAGTCAGTCTTTATGCATATTTTGGCCAAGTCTTCATGGTGTTCTATCATGATGCCTACCATCACATGCTACAATAAAAATTAGCTTCAAAATGTCTACAATCAATGGATCTATAAAAGTTTCTCATTGGTACCTTCGCAAATCCTCCAACCCCTCACTCCACCCCCTCCTCACCCCACCCCGCACCTTGATCAATATAACTTATTTGACCATTCTAGTTGTATCATTGTTAATCAGGATGAGCATCTCCTCATTAGTAGGTACAATTGAATCATTTCTCATGATCAATCTTATTCCTCTATCCATCTCTTTCATCACTTTGCACTTGCTCATCTTTACTCTGAATCCCAGATTATATCCTTGAGTCAAATTCCTAGTTCACATTAAAAAGTTTTTCTTTAACTTTTAGAGAATAAATCTATTTTTTTTCAAGTGTAGAGTTTGATCAAAAGGGTTTCAATGGCGATCCATTAAAACGGTAAACAATTCAAGATTACATATTTAATATTAATGCATATATTTATATATCAAAACATAAACAATCAATAACAATGCACTGTTTTACTCTTTAACATATCAATAACTTAAACTACTCATTGATAATATTATTGATTAAATATTAATCTTTATGAGATTTTTATTCGTATATATTTTAGTTACTATTTAAATAAACTTTACAAATAATTATTATTCATATAATATTATATATATATATATATAGATAAAGAAACTCATAATAAAATCTATAATAATAATAATACTCTTGCTCAAACTTAAATAATTTAGTAGTACTTTTTTATTAAAAAGCATTTATATATTAATCAAATAAAATATGGTACGATATTAATTATATCAAAAAAAGACAAAAGTTTATACCTTACAAATATAATAACATCGAGAACAAAGACACCTAAACAAATTAAAAAAAAAAAAAAAAAATTGAAAAAAAAAAATGACATTAGAACCACCAAATACAATTTACGGCAGGTGTTAACCTATTGCACCATTTTGTAGAACATTTAACGTGCTCAAACACGTGTTTAGGACGTTTATCTAAGGCTCGTCTAACACCTCAACAAAAACAACAGCACACGTTCGGTCCGTCAAGACCGGCAGATAGATTCGTACTCCGTGCAGAAAACCGCCCGCCAATGCATTTGTGAACAGGGAATTGACAATGAGCATCCTTATCTCGTCTATTTGGGATCAACACAATATTGCTGTTTCCTACTTCTGCAGAGTCTTTATTTAATTGAAAGAAAGAAAAGAATCATCGACTAATTCTCTGTAATTCTGACACAAATTAATATCAATTCAAAAGCTATTTCTTATTCACATACATATAGAGAGAGAGCATCCACCCATCAAAAGACTGCTTAACACATACAAATGTGTGCAAAGTTCTTTTCGTTGATTTCCAGTGCAGAGGAAGGCATAATCCCTCTTAACATAAACAAATTCACACAATTTACAAGATGTTATGACAGAAACGAGTTCTCAAACTGCTGTGAGAAAAAAACTGAACAGATTGATCGAAATAAAGCAAGATATCTAAGAGTGTCTGCTGTCATGTATACACAGACGTGGATTAGAAAGAGTAGAGGAGCCGCCGAGTCTCTTGAAGTGCTCTACAGAAAACAGAGACAAACAAAGCTGGATTTGGTCCTTACTCCGCACAATCCTATCCTCCTTTGAAGCGTTGATATTATAACAAGAAGAAGCAGCAGCATGTCTGCAGAGAGGACGCAACCACTTGACATAAAAACTCCTGAATCCGCCCATTACATTCACCACAAATCTAAACCGTTCTGATGAAATCCCAGTAGCAGGCCAGTTCTTGGTACAAATCCGTTCCCACAAACTATCGTCCATGGCTGCTTGGTGCCACTGCCTACTAACACAGGAGGCCACAGCAAGCGATTCCGCGTCTAAATACTTGAAAATCTCATGCATTGCGTCCACATTATCTACGACATCCGTAGAAGTCTTCATCATTCTCATATCAAACGCCATTACTAATTTCTGACTTATAGCTTGTAAAACTGATCAAAGGTGGGAAAAGTGAGGTGAATAGAATCATCCACGTGAGGCGAGCGTGCATAGAATGATTTTGGGGCGGTAAAAAGGTGTACGTCCAGTGATAATGGCGACGTTTGGGTAGTATGTAGGGTGGTAGCATGCGGAATTTTATTGTGTAAAGACAAATAAGCATGATAGATGGACGATCATTCCAGTTATCGTTTAGTAGATTTTATGGTGTCACGACGACAGCTACGAAACACACAGATCTGATCTGATCTCTTTCTTGTCGTTAACGCCTCCTTAAAATCTTTCAGATGCCTCCAAAGTCATTCATTAAATCATTCCCATGACTCCAAAGTCATGTAAATTCTGGGGCGTGTTAAATATTAAGGACGTACATTTTAGTTTTAAGAAATAAATCATTTCCATATAATCCAAAGTCATGTAAATTTTGGGGTATTTAGTGTCGAGATATTAAAATTCTATTAGTGGTGCATTTGTCAATGGTGGAATATGGTCTTCGGTGTTTGTTTAAGGATATTTTATCGGTAAAACATATTTGTATATAAATATTAAAATATATTAGTAGTAGTGATGTAGTATCTAATATTTGTTTAACATTTATTCTATAAAATTAAAAGTAACTAATCACATCATGTCAAATAAAATTCAAGTATTGATACTCTAATGCATAGTGGTTGGTTCTCTAAAAATTAAGTTTTGGTCATAAGTTTAAAACATATATTTTATGAATTCTTGTGATAAAATCGGTCATATCATAAAATGTATAATGAGTTAGACTTTGAAACCTTAGTTATAAGTAGTTAAGACAATATATTAAAATGGGTAAACTTTTCAGAATCTACTATGATATTATGGCACCTTAATTCACTGTCCAAAAATAGAGTGCATCACTATTGGGACCTTATCATCTTCATCAATTAAATTACTATAGTTATATAAAATGTCAAAATTGGTAGCTTGAGTGTGGCTTGTGACATCCAACCCATAGGTTTTACTTGCATGCTCTCATGACCCTTCTAGACACCATTTTGTTTATTCTCATTCATTCGTAGACTTCTGAAAACTGATTCTAGCTCAGCCAGCCTGCATTTCCCATGCTAATTCCATCCCCCATGCCCTGCCCCTGTAGGACAGGGTGCCCAACTTGGACTATAACACCGGACCCTAGGGTGTCCTATTTTGATACCCATGTCTAATTGTATTTTGAGCTCCAACAGTTATTTTCTTCCAATCCCTATCCTTCATCTTGTTAGACTAGTACAAATACAATGGACCCATGACGCATAGATCTCTATAAAAACCCATTCGAAGTTCATTTAGAAGGAGGTTGACAAATATTGCAAAGTAAAGCAAGAATACAAGCAAAACCACTAAGGCAATTTTTTTTGTTCTCTACATACAATGATCCAATACAGCTGCAAGCATATCCAAATCTTCACAATAGTCTCTGGCCACCTCAAGCACACGTAATTTAGCATTTTACATCTGCATTACCAAATTGCACAAAGCACATTAAGTGAAAGAACTACATTGGCTTGATCCCTCTTCTGAGTATTGGTATGTAGGCAACATGCCCACATAAGGGGTTTGGATACATATTCAGTGCATCGTAGACACACTAACCTCCCTTCTTTCTCAAGTTTTATCAAAACATAATGAAGTCTAGGGTTTGAAGATTAAATCATCTCTACAAGAAGTTTCGTAGACTTTCAGTAATCGATATTTTACAGGCAGGCTCACACAGGGATAGCAAACAAAACTCATAAAATTTAGGTCTCTGCAATTAGTTTGGCCAATAGTGGTTGAAGAGGACAATAGCATCCAACCTTAGGATGTCTAGTTTCAGTGCTCCTGTCCTTTCACAAAATGAAAACTGGATCCTAATTTATGGTACTATCCCAGTCCTACATAGCCAATATTAGATCCTTCAATAGCCATTAAAATTCATTTTAAGATAAGTACTATTTTCTCCATATTTATTACTATTTATAGAAAAGTTAAATATATAAATAAATTATAAAAATCAGTAGTTAAATTATTGAAATATTATTTACTAATTTATTTATTCCAGAACCTTAACTAAATTAGGAATAAGACTCCAATATTCCTAAAATAGTTAAATCATTTGGTGAACCCAACTTACTTCGTTTGTACATTAAAACCCTAGAAACCCTAAAAAAAAATTATTGCTGTTTTTTTTAATAATTTTCAGTGCTTTTAACTACATATTTAAATGAGAGAAATTCACATTAATTTTTTAAATTTCATAGTAAATTTTTTTTAAATATTTTCTTGTAAACCCTGGTTGAATTTACTAGGTCCATTTAAATCAAAAAAATTTCAATATTTTTTTAATTTTTTACCTGCATATTTAAATAAAAAATTCACATTAATTTTTCTATAGTAATTTTTTAAAAAAATCATTTTTTTTCCAAACCCTAGTTGAATTTACTAGGTCCATTTAAATTAGAATTTTTCCAATATTTTTTTGATTTTTCACCTGCATATTTAAATCATAAATTCACAATAATTTTTTTAATTCTATAATAATTTAAGAAAAATAAAATAAAAATCATTTTTCGAAACCCTAGTTGCATATACTAGGTCTCATTGTTTTTTAAGTATCACCTTACATGTTTTTGAGATTCGTATCCTTTTTATGCATATTCTAGTTTATTATTTAGATTATATATATTTAATCTTCTCTTTCATTTTTTATTTATTTTATTTATGCCATCTAAGCTCCTTACATCTCTTCCTTTGAGATGAAGTGCAAGAGTTAGTGGTAACCCTCCTAAATTCATCTAAATTCCTTCAACCTTACAATATTCCATGGATAAAAAACCAGCTCAAATTCTTATTATAGATCCTACACATCTAGATTACACCAATTTCCATGAGGATAATTTTGATAATGAGCAATATGAGAATACTAATTATGATATAAACATCGATGTTCATGATCTACCACATCAGGTTCTTGATCTACTTCTACTTATTGTTGATAATGATGTTGTCCTCAACAAAGACTTGATTTTAAAATTTTTTAGAGAAAGACTTAGGGAACAATCCCAAGATTATACTCTTATCTTACAATCTATCATGGAAATTAAAAAGGATAAGCAAGTTGAATCTTCCATTTCTTTAGAGAAACCAACTGAAAATGACACTACAAAGGTAAATATGTCTCAAAAACCCCCTATAACAACCCAACCTTATTATGAGGCACCACTAATTACAGCTAGTACATATTTATCTCCTAATGTTGTAGCTCTTGTGCAAGAGATAAAATCTCTTCAATCCAAGGTGCTACATCTTGAGTAAGGTGCTTTTAGACCAATGCAGGCTTTGGATTCTTTTGCTCTAATGCATACACTAGTGGAACGTCATATTACTTCAACATCTTTGTCACTAGGTTTTATTCAACCTAATCTCACTCTATATGATGGTAGAGGTGATCTAGAGACACATTTGAGAGCTTTTCATGAAACATGCTTGGACTATGTGCCAAATGATTGGCTACTAACCAAGTTATTTCCATAGAGACTAAATGATTAAGCTTTATAATAGTTATATAGTCTATAAAATTAATCGATTAACACATTCAATCCTTTAGCCAACATGTTCCTATCTCATTTCAGTAATAACATTGGTGATAAGGTTTCCTATGCCCAAGTCGCACAACAAAAACAAAGATCAAATAAGCATCTCATAGATTATGTGCTTTGATATAAGACTATCTTGACTAAGATGACTGGTCCCATGGCCGATCAAGAGCTATAAGATCTCTTCAAATAGAGTCTTCTATCAGTTTTACTTGAATCAATAATGTTTAAAAGGTTATTTTCTTTCACTAATTTATGTCATATACTAAAGGAAAGGGAAGTCAAACTAATTTCAATGGATTAACTCAAGTACACAAGTATATCAGAAACAACAAACAAGAGTAACAATAAAGTCCCATACAAAGTCAAGGTTGATAACAAAAGTCAGAATCAACCTACAGTCAATGTAGTTTTAGAGCCCCCTCAACAAGTGGTTTTATCAGTACTTCTTCAATGAACCTTTACCAATTTAATAGTTTCTCAATCTAGAGTTTTACAACAACTTTTGGAATGTAATATCATATCTCTCCCTCTTATTTAGTAATTTGATCTAACAAAGTCTCTTCCATGAGGATATGATCATAATACATTTTGTGACTTTCAAAATGCACTAGGCCACATAATAAAAAGATGCATCAGTTTGAAACACAAGATACAAAACTTGACAGATGGAAATTTTATTGATATTGGAACTCCAATTGAGCCTCTATAGGCAAATCAAACATAAGACAATACTCTAAAAAATTTCTCAAATCCTTTCCCATAGCATTCTAAATAGGAGACAGGGGACACATCAAGTGTTTACTATGCATATCATGCACATTTGCCACCAGCTACTTACAAGGCACTTTTAGTTGAGTCACATCTTTTGAGTAACATGATTAGTGTGTACAATTACAAAGTTCTAGCTAGACCTTTGATCTCCTTCTTAGAGTAAGAGATAAATAAGAATGATTTAGACTATCATGCACTTTTTATCAAAGATTACATTCATAATCATCTTATTCATAGTGTTCTCATAGATAATGGATCAAGCATGAACATGTATACAATAAAATTATTACAACATTTGGTATATTCAAAGTAGGATATTACCCTGATGAATACAATTATCGATATATTTAATGGACACATATAATGTTCATTGGGTGAGATTTTAATTCCTCTACAGGTTGGTTTACCACATGTGGCCACACTATTTACTGTTGTTCCTAGTGCAAGAGTTTTCAATATGTTACTTGGTCAACCATGAATCAAAATACTTCACGCAATAACTTTTATAATTCACATATGTATAAAATGTATTCATGATAATTAGGTTATTATAGTTGGTAGAGTTTCGTATGAGTTACCACCCCCACTTCAAAGCCATCTACTACTTTATAGTCACTAGTTTCAGTTTCTCCACCAATTCCAACTTTTCCACCAATTCTAGTTCTTCTTCCAGTTCATATTTAGACATAGTCAAGGCCTTCTTCACCAAAAAAAAGAGTTCATATACTTCCACATAGACCTCTTTTAGAGAAGCCATAGTTTCAGGACTCTAGATAATTTTTACCTACAGTGTTCACACCCAAAGCAGTATTATTGAGGTCTCATGGCTCTACAAATAGAGCACATATTCAAGGAGTTTATCCTACTACCATATAGGTCCCTAAGATCCCTATAGTTTCATCCACTTATTAGAGATACAGGGAAACCCCACAGTTAGCTTCTACTTTAGAGTTTTTAGAGCACTTATAGCATACATAACTTTCAAATTTACAGTTTCAGCCCTTCCATCATGCTTCATGATCACACATGATCCCTCTCTATGATACAAGACACCATGATAGGGATTTTCCCATGAGACCCATCGGTTATTATCATCTCCTCTCAGCCTTATACATAAGTTCTTTTCAATTTATTGTACATCGTCTACTTATGATTGATTGTACATAGCTTATTCTAAAATATAAAAACATTCAAATATTTTAAAATATAAAAACATTCAAATAATTTAAAAATTAAAAAAAAATTAATTATATGCATTATCCATGCTATATATTTCTACTACCATGCTAGACTTACATTTTGCTATTCTATGCTATTATTTGTCAATTTATCTATATTACCGTGCTTCACTTGATCTTCTTTGAGTGTGTGTAGTGACTTCCACATCCTTGATTGCTTCACTCTACCCATTAAGGGGGCATCCTAATTCTACATTTGAGATACACATCGATATACCTACCCACTGGAGGCATCTTCTACATGACATCATTCAGATTATGTCATTCCTATACCATATACTCTAATTATCATGTTAATTTAAATTATTTACTAGCTTACATAGATTACTCTATCGACACTCACTAGTATATAAAACTTATGTATTTCTTAGGATATACCTAGTCTTGTACCACATGTTTTCCATACTTTCACTTCTTGATTTGATTAGTTAGATTGGATTATATTTCTAACATTTACATTTTTTCCATTTTTTACTTTGTGTAACTAAATATGATTGCATTTTTTAGTTCTTATTATATATGGTGTGTATGCCTTAGGACATTTGCCAATGTCATTTACTTGTACTCTTCTATATGCCTATGGCCCTTGTTCCAATCTTACTTGTTTGGATTGTATGTGTATGTGGTGTTTAAACATGCCTTGTATGCTAGCTTTCCAGTTTGAGTGATATGTGCCCATGTCCCTTGTTTGCTTGGCCCCCTTGGCTACTCTTGTATGCTTCTTGCTTCTTAACTTGTAGCTTGTTTACTTGTTTTCCTTTTAATTATTTAAAGCACCATGATCCACATCATGCATTCTCTTGATTTCTTGGATGCCATGATAGACATCATACTCCATCCTTCCTTGATAACTAACCAGATTTCAAGTTTTAGTTTACTATATTGCACATGCTATTACATTGTTATTGTTTCCTATACATTTTCACTTAAGTTGTAAAGAAAGAGAGAAAACAAACTTGATATGGTTATGGTTTAAAAACCTATTGGTTTGTGCATGCATTGAATCCAAATGATTTTGAGAGCTCTTCTTTGTCTTAAGAGGAAGACATGTAGATAAGAAAGCACTAAAGAATTTGTTAAATAGATAGTTGGATGGATTGCCTAGTGATAGCTAAATCTCAGAAGTGAGAGCTTCCTTAGGGGATGTCAATCCACATATTTTAAAAAATCAAGTTGATAAACTAAGAAATAAAGTACTTGCATCAATAATCAAAAGGTAATGAGATCGAACAAAAGAAAGATTGCTAGAAAATTAGACTATAAATAACTTAATTAGTGATAAACTAATTAATACTAGTGCTAATGGGTTGAGGTATGCTTAAAAAAATTAGAAGGGGTTCTGTGAGTGGTTGAAAACATAAAAATGGGATTTGGATGGGTGTGGATTGGTCAAATCAGCTTACTAGTTTTCCTACCATGGATGACCATCAGTAGTTGGGGTAATCGTCAGTGATTAGGCCTGACTCTTAGCAGTTGGGGTCTAACCATCGATGGTTGACTATAGAATTTTAGATTTGATCAATAGAAGATGATGGGATTTCATATATGAATTCTATAAATTAGGCAAGGGCTATATTTATTAAGAAATGGAATAAAAGTACGTGAATAGTAATAAATAAGTAATTATCTTACCAGAAGTCATTTGGGTGGGTGGTTGACATAGTGAGCTTATTAGTGGAGTCTAGCTCGATTCCAATAGAGTAACGGTACCTAAAATCTTGGTTGAGAGACAATGGTAAATTAGATTTCAATAAGATGGCTAATAATGCTTGATAATGTTGATGATGCTAATTGACTTGATTGACCTATAAAAGAAAACTCTTGAATTCTTGAGCTCTTGATAATTATTGTAGATAGATTTGACCTCCCATGCCTCTCTCTTATAGGCATAAGCAAGAGGTGGAAGTAAAGGTGTAATAGGGTCATCTAATTATAATTTGTTCATGCAAAGGCTTGTAACACAAATTAAATAAGTTATATTTAGAAAAGGGTTGGTAGAGCTTGCATGCTCTTGGTGAAAAAGTAGATCCTAACCATTGATAGTCAGGGGTTTCCAAGGTTGACCGTTGATGGTCACCCTAACCATTGGTGGTTAGGATCCACAAGGATATGGTCTTGAAGGCTAAGGTTACTCATTTAGGTGCAACTAAGTGCAGTTTGGTTGGTTTAGACCTGATAGGTGTAGGTTGGTCCAAAGAGGGTCTAGGGGTAATTCTAAGGCTACTTTGACATTCAAAATTGTAGGTGTGTGGACTTTTGGTGTCTATATTTTTCCCTTTTTTGTTATGTAGCTTGCATGAATGAGCTAAAAAATAAAAATAGAGTATGGGTCATGGGTCTAATTGCCCTGAGAGTGGGAAGAGGTGTTCCCCCTCAAACCAGGATTTAATGAGGTGAAGCTAAAGTGGGTATGGGTTTGATAATTGATAGATGGTGAGTCATTAGGTGGTGATATGATATTGGTCATTTGAGATGCAAATGTGTACATAGAATGCAACAAAAGGTGTGATATCCAAGATTATTCATAGATAAATTTGCTAATGTCAGTAAAAGTAAGGGTCGATGCTAAGAAGGACAAAGGATGAGTGAACCACATAACCACTTATAGGTGTGGTGACTAGGAACACACATAAACGTAAGTCTCCTAAGGAATATTTTTGTATCCAGTGGTTATCCAAGGTAGGAAGTGCTCATAGGGAAAACATAAATTGGTCAAGTGTAGTAGGTATTAGAGGTAGGAAGTTCTCCTTTTGAGACACAAGCAAGTCAGTATGCATGAGGTGGTGTAAAATGCAAAAGGATAAACATGGTAATGTTATCACTATGGTCAAAGGATTAGGTAATAGTGTCATAAAATTGTGCACCAAATGAGCTAATAGAGACCAACAATGAGGTGATGAGGTGGTTGGGTTGGTAGGAGAAAGGCATCTCCAAAGTAGGCAAGAGTCTAGTGTAAATTTCTTGAAATGGGTAGATTACAAGTAGAAGGTAAAAAGTGGGTTTAAAGGGTAACCTGACTATTGATGACCAAGGTCCCCAAAAGGTGACTATCGATGATCACCTTAATCATCGATGATTAGGGGAAACCCTAAAAATATAGAGGGTAAAATTAAAAACACCAAAGTTAATTTTTCATTTTATCATGTTATATTGTTTGACTGAGCTCTAAGCAATTTTGGTGCTTTATGAGGGAGGTGTGTGTTGAGGTAGAAACTACTCATTGACTAGAGGTGTGTGATTGAATCCATGGGTTCTAGATGTAAAGAGCATGAGGATGTGGTTGGGCACTTGCTCAAGGGCTCAAACCATAGATGAGGTCACGAAATGAGGTAGGGGGTACACTAAATTAATAGCTAGGTGTGATTTTATTGTTTGTGTTTGCTTGGGGGTAGAGGTATGCAAAATAGTTGTTTAGGCCTACATGCCCTAGGTAGGGTTTTGTGGGTTTTGGACAAATGGGGTGGGTAAAACATAAAATTTATAGGGTGGGTAGGTGATTTGGTATAGTGCTTAGGTTAGGTGTTTATTAAATTTGGTCCATGTTTAGTTCTTGGTATGTTTGGGAATTTTGGCCATGGAATGCCCATAGGTAACCATCGATGATTAGACCTAACCATCGATGGTCAAAACCCTAAGAATTAGGGTTTTCCAACCATTGGTGGTTAGTATTACTTCCATTGGTTAGCCACGATGAGTTAGGATTGTTTAAAAAAGTGATAAGGGTTTAAGCATGGTTTGAGGGTAAAGTGTAATGGTTAGGCTTAAAGTTTGGCCCAATGGGTTGAGTACAAGGGGTAAATGGGGTATGGCTATGATTAGGTCAAATAAGTTAGGGTTAGGTGTTATTTTTTACAAGATAGGGTAGATGAGACTAGTTAGGGTCTAAGCAAATCATTTTGATTTGGTGCAGGCTTAGGAGTAGATATGGATATGTGATCATGTATCATAGATCTTCTCTACACTATTTGAGGGAATGATTGCTAATGATTAGGTCCATATGGAGGTGATAGGACTAGGAGGGATGAGGCACTATCATCATGTGCCTAGGGATGCATCTATGATAGTAATACTCATCAAGAGATGGGATCCCACTACTAGCACCTTCTTACTAACGATCAAGGAGATGACTATTCTCATAGAGGATGTCCATAAGATCACTCGAATCCCACTATGTGGTGAAGCGATCTACTAGATTGAGTAGGAAGAGTGGGATGATTATGTGGAGTACTTATATGGAGATGATAGTGAATAAGTCCACTGACACTCTGGAGGGTGTAGTTATACAGCACTATACGAAAGGGTTCCTAAGGAAAGGAGACTTATGATGATGCTAATGATCATGGTTACTTTCCTTGGGTTTTTAGATTATAGTAGTGAGAGATTCCCCTATGTATTACTAGCTATTTTGGTTGAGATATTTCTTGGAAGGATAATATTTGGTTCGATCCCAATGCTACTGGTCTAGATTTATAGAGAGTTGTGGGGATTTAAACACCATAGGAGGTATGGCATTAGTGTGGGCATGGTTCTGCACTATTAGGCCTATGAGCACATTCAAGTTCTGACATTGATGGGATTATAATGGATGGGGTACACATAGTTGGAGTTCCCTATGGGATTTATGAGGTAGAGGGATGACTATGTTGCATCAAGGGCCAAAGGTGGAGCACATGAAATTGAGTGGTTCAGGGTTGCCCTAGGTGGATTAGTAGCTACAAACATCATATGGAGACCATACCTACAATTTCCTATCTAGTCAAGCTATAAGAGGGGGACCCTTATGATACAAATTTATAGGTGGATAGTGGGCCATTAAGAGTGTGCGGTTGAGTTGATTCCCTTAAACCAAGTGCAATACTAATTTGGCTTATTTTAGGGTATACCAAGACCACATTCATAGTATAGGAGGTAAAACATGGAGGTATAGTTACTGATGCTCTGGCCTATTTAGATAGTTCTAGAAGGTGGATTTGAGTAGATTCTTATTAGGGTTCCCATAGATGATTCAAGATACATAGATGGATATATGTCTTGGTACCAACCTATCTATGCAGTTATAGATGCGAGTGGAGATGATAGAGGGGTGACACCAATGGCTATAGATTTAGCCAACTAAGGCACATAGGTAGGGGAAATATTAGCCATGGCCTAAGCTTAGGTACAGGTTCTATAAGGATAAGTTGCCACATTATAGAGCTAGATTCATGCATTACAAGGGCAACTCACCACTATTATAGGTGAGAGAGATCTACTTAGGTAGAGGGTGGGGGTAGGTGAACTTTAAGCAGGGAGGCCATTGGATATAGTGCCCTAAATATGATATCTATCTACTATTATGGAGCTCAAATATTATTAGGTGATAGTATTAGACCATCTACCCCAAGTTATGAGGTATGTAGAGTGCACAGCTAGCTTGGTCGATGGGTCATCGATAGCTACTCCAAGTTAGTGGGCTTCTACAGTGGGACATATAGGTACCTAGGGGGACCACCACCAAGTACAGGTGTAAACACAGATGGGGCTAATGGTAGTGGTGTAGGCCCATGATTATATTGAGATATGTTATGTTGATATATTATTTTGATATTAGCCTGCACATCGATATAATGAGTTATTTATGTTTTTGAGAGAGCCTAACACATTATGACATGTATTATTTTTTTGATGATTTGATGTATACTTTTGATGTTTATGTATGATGGATGCTTATGGATTATTATTATGGCTTATAGTTTCTACTTATGGTGTTTCACTTAGTAGCTTAGGCATGTGATGTTAGGAAGTTAGCTATGATGATCTGATTCTGCTCATGGTTATGATAGGATATGCTATGGATGGATACATACCATGGCTTTACTGTTGGTTATATATGTAAAATGAAAAATGGTATATGCCCTGATGTTTGGCTTATTTATTTGGTTTATGCTCATGATAGTGTAATGGCATGCTTATGGTTTATGATGTGATTGATGTTCATGGTTTGCTATGATATGTTTACATTGTGTTTGACTCATTGACAGATAAATGCCATTGCTTGTTGGTAGAGTTCATGATGTTCATTCTTTTGATGTGATGTTTGTTGTTCATGTTCATAGTGATAGGCCTACATAAACTAATAATTGATAAGAAGTGAACATGATGCCTTTTCATTATTAAAAACTAACATGAAACCCAAAGTTGGATTGGCTTAATGAAACAAGCCTTTCCAATGCTTTGTATTAGCATTCTTATGTTGATAGATAGGGATCCCGATTACATTATGTCAAGTAAGCTCGTATTCTTATGCATATGATATGTGAAAGGAGAATGGGTTAAATTAGAACCATTAGGGAGACAAATATGCCTTTTTTGTAGGTTTCCAAAGAGGTAGTATAAATAAGTCTATGTTCACATATAAAGTGTAGACTGATCGATGTGGGAAGTCTACTAAGGAGAGATGATTATGGATTTTCAAGATTACTATTGTTACGAAAACTAATTATGGCTTTCAAAATTATTTTTCTCATACTTTTGCTTTTAATTTTTCTATTTTCTTGAGGGTTAGGGAAGTTGATTGATTCAAGAAGATTCCAAAAAATTGCTAGCTTTGCCAAATGACCTACTCAACCGTCCTTTAAGGGAGTAGTCTAAGTTTATGTGCCTAGTATAAATGATTTTGATAGTTGTCCTTCAAGGGAGTAGTCCACCTTACATTTTAAAATGTGGAATAAGTTTTCAATAATTATCCTTAAAGGGAGTAATCTACAAATGCTAAGAATGACCCATGATGCATTTTTGATTTTTGATATTGCTTGTACTTTTAGTTGATTTGCTTGCCCATAGATTTGCCCATACATGATCAGTGGATTACCTTTATGAGTGTAAAACTAATCTAACATTAAGGTTAAATAGGTGAAAAGGAGGTATATGTGACAATGACCATAGGAACCAACCTCAAAGATATGGGAAGTACTATGAGAATCATGCCATAGATAGAGCCATGGTATCCATAGTTTAATATTAGGCTATAATTGTGATGTATAATCACAAGATTAAATTTTAGTTGGTTTCCCTTAAAAAGATAAAAATGAATGTGGTTTCAAGAGATGATCTTAAGTTAGATAAATGATGATTGTGATCCCTACCTAAAAATAAAATGGATGCAGGTGTGAAGCATTGAGAGGCTCAAGTTCTACTTTGCCTTCGAGAGAGGACAAATGATAAGCTCCTAATCCATATTTATGGGTAATGATGTAGGGTCCAATCCAATTGAAATCAAATTTTCTCCTTTTTCTTTTCTCCATATTAGTCACATGTTGGTTTTATTTGAGGACAAGATCTCTAATTTTGAATTCTTAGACTTTTAGATGTTTTTTATAGGTACGTTTGATTCATTATTGATAGAGACAAAGATGGAAAATAATGGATAAATGACGCTTGTCAATTAGCTCAAGTTGACCTAAACATTTTTTATGATAATCATTTTACAAACCAAGGTCATGCAAAGATATGTGAAGAGAAGGTATTTGGACTTCAAAAGGCAATACAGCCTCAGAGTTAAACATGACAGAAAAAGGCATAACACCTATAGGATTTTGGATGCTAGTGTGATATGTCCATAAGGTGAAAGGGATGTGTAAGTGCCAATACCATATTGAGTCATTAACCATTTTGGTAAGCATGTTGTTAAGGGTTTCATTAGAGGCTTCAACTTGTCCATTTGCTTGTGGGCAATAACGTGATGAGAAGCTAAGTTTAATACCAAATACATCACAAAGGCCTTGAACTTATTTGTTTTTGAAATATTTTCCATTGTCAGTGAGGGTCTTATGGGGGACATCAAAATGACAAATGATTTGATGGGTAATAAATTTGATAATCTTTTCATATTTTATTGAGACAAGAGGAATAACTTATACCCATTTGGTGAAATATTTGTTTGCGATAATAATGGAATGATATTTTTGTTGTGAAGAGTGGGGGTTTATTTCATCGATAAGGTCCAGGTGCCTTTTTTAAAAGGTCCAAAATTATACAAAAATGCAAAGACTATTGGTAGGTACATGATGTAAATTAGCATGTTATTGACACTTGACACACTTTTTCACATAATCAAAATAATATTGGTTAAGGGTGGGCCAGTAATAACCTAGGTAGAGCATGTGTTTAGCCATAGTGAGTCTACTAAAGTGGCCTCCGTAGATACCCTTATGTGGCTCTTTAATAGTGTGAGAGGCTTTTAGACTATGAAGGCAACAAAATAAGAGGCTATTAAAACCATGTTTGTAGAGAATTTTGCCCAGAATGGCATAACATGAGGTGCTCTAGATAAATTCTCAACGAACATTCCTAGAGAGGCCAGAGGGAATTAAACCAAAGTGAAGATAGTCAAAATATTTTTGATACTAAAAGTCAAGAAGAATCTTTTCCACTCTAAATATGTTTGGCATGTCTGATTTGGTGTAGGAAGGTTTAGTGAGGTGATGGATAATGATTGATAGTTTGGATTTTGAAGGTGCCAACAAGATTTGAGTGGAAAGAGAAGCCATGGTATCAGATAACTTGTTGGTGGATCATGGGGTGGTTTGAATATGGTAGTGTTTGAATGAGTCTAGGAACTCTATGACTAGTTATCTATATAGTTGCATCATTTCATTCTTACACTAGTAAATGCCATTGACTTGGTTGACCACCAGTTGGGAGTCACCAAAGATATTGATTTTTATAAATCCCAAGGCTAAGGTAGTCTGGAGACCTATTACTAGGGCCTCACACTCAGCCATATTACTAGTGTGTTCAAAATTGAGTTTAAATGACAAATGAAGTGGATCATTGATGATGGGGATAAAGCTGATATTGGATTCTCTACCATGCTAACATTTAGAACCATTAAAAAACATGGTTACATGATTAGTAAAATGTGCTTGAGATAGACTTGAGATTGACTCATATAGAAATTCAAGAGGGGGAGGTTGGTTATTTTTTACTATTGCATCAGCCAATTGGTTGATGATTACTTACCCCTTTATTGATTTCTACTACAAGAAATCAATGTCAAACTTAGCTTAAAGCATGAGCCACTTAACCATACACTAGTTTTGGTATAATTTGGAGTGCATGTATTTGAGGGGGTTGATATTGGTTATGAAAAATGTTTTATGGTTAATAAGGTAGTGGTAAAGTTTGTTGGTTACAAAGACTCAGTCTAAACATAATTTCTTGATATGTGTGTACTGAGTCTCATATTTGATAAGTGTGTGGCTAAAGTAATAAACGTCTTGCTCCTTGTTTTGTCTATCCTAATGGGAAAGCATCACCCCTAGGGAGTGGTTTGTGGTAGAGAAATAGAGGTAGAAAGGTTGGCCATCCTTAGGAGGTGTAAGGATAGGTGAAGATAGTAGGTACTCTTTGAGTGCATCAAAAGTCTTTTGATAATTGACATTCCACTTGAAAGATACATCTTTTTTCAAGAGGTGATGGAAGGTTTAACATTGATCGAAGAGTTGGGAGATGAAGTGAAAAATGGGTTGAAGTTTCCCCTACAAGCTATGGAGTTATTTAATATTTATTGGAGGTAGCATCTTGAAGATGGCTTTGATTTTGGTTAGATCAACCTCAATTTCTTGAAGGGAAATGATGAATCCAAGAAGTTTGTCTGACAAGACCCCAAGAATACAATTCTTAGGATTAATGTAGAAATGATAGTGGATGACTCTCTCAAAGATAATCTTGAGGATGACTAAATGATCTTCGCAAAGCTTGGACTTCCTGAGAAGGTCATCCACATAGTTTTTGATGATTATATGGATAAGGTCAAGGACAATATAGGTCATGGCACATTGGTATGTTACATTAGGGTTTTTAATATTGAAGGGCACGACTCTATAATATAAATTCCCCCATGGGAAGATAATGGCAATTTTGTGATGATCTTCAGGGGCAATCAAAATCTGATTATAACTCAAGAATCCATCCATGAAAGACAACATCTCGTGGCCTGATGTAAGATCAATAAGTTAGTTGATGTTGGGCAAAGGAAAGTCATCCTTTAGGAAAGTGAGGTTGAGGTCATGAAAGTCCACATAGATACATAGTCCCCCTATGGCTTTGGTGATAGGAACGATATTTTAAACCCATTAGGGATAATCAATGGGTTGAATAAAGTTGATAGAAAGGAGGCATTGAAGATCTTCTTTGATAATGAGGGATATGAGAGGATACATTCAATGAAGTTTCTATTTGACAATTTTGGAATCATGCTTTGTTACGATGAGTAGTAATGGTCAAGTCAATATTGATCATGTCAGTATATGACTAGATGAATACAATACTATGATCTTAGAGGAAGGTAGAGAAGTCTTGTAGTTCTTTAGGGGTGAGATTTTGGTTGAATTTGATGATATGGGGGTTGTCTAGAGTGCCTATGTCAATTTTTGTGGTAGATTCATTCAAGTTGAGGTTTTAGGAGGTAAAGATTTATGGATGGAAGAATCAAGTGCACCAAGGTAGGTGAGAATAGAATCATCATCTTGGCACTAGATGGTGTGAATGGTAAGAAATTCTTCTCCCATGAGTTCAAGATGGGTCAAAAGGATGTATATGGGTTCCCCTTCCTTTTGATAAGTCAAGGGGATTAGGGTAATCATGTTGACAAAAAATGTTAGGTGGGATGATGTCCTCATCCTCACCCATAGGTTGAGGGGGTGTTGGCGAGGAAGGGTTTTCTTCTTCAATAGTGGTAGAGATAGTTAGTTTGGATTTATTCTTATTGGATATAATGAAGTTGAGACCATGCTTCTCATGAGGCTTTTGGATCTCAATCGAGGTCCACATGTGTGGTCTATGATCATATCATTCTAAACCAAATCCCTTCTAAGAACATCTGTGAAGGTATAGTTTGATGAAGTTTGGGTTGTCTAAATAAGAGAAGGTGGAAGTGAATGGTTGAGGTGGAGAGGGAGTGATGACAATGTTAAGTGACTTGTCAATTCCCCCATAGATAGGGTTTGATAGTTTAGAGGCCCCAAGGGAGTAATGGATCCAATGCTGGAGTCATAACCTAGTTGGTGGTTGAGTTTCCCATATTCTTGAGGAGTAATGAGGGAATCAAGGGTGAGGAGATGGTATTATCCAAGGGTAAGGCATTGGAAGGTAGGTTCCAAAGTATCAGTGATGGGTATCTAGTCTATAGGGATAGATAAAATAATAGAGGCCATAGTGGAAAGGGAAGAAGTAATGACTTTAGCTTCCATGGGTGAAGGCTTGATGGAGGTTGTTTGTAGTGTTTTGGATGGAGATGAAAGAACATGATTAGGTTGGTGGTCACATTGCATGCTGCAAAAGGGATAGGGTTAGCTTGTATGGTGACAACTTGACTTTAATGTTCAAAATTGACACAATGATAGAGGGTGGAAAGTACACATCCCATGGCCCAAATCTAAGGTCTCCCTAGTAAAAAATTATACTAGAATTCACCTTTGACCACATAGAAGAGTTTAAGGAGAATTTGAGGTCCTAGTTGAATATGACGGATGATAGTTTTGAAGGTAGTGGTCATAGCATCATTAAAAGATTTAAATATGGTTGAAGTTTTAGACATGACATTTTTTGGTAACTTGAGTTGCTCATATGCATGGGAAGAGATGGTGTTGATACTGGCTCCTCCATCAATCATAACCCATTTGATGCAGGTTTGGTTGATGTGGGTTATAATAAAAAGAAGGGGATCTGGTTCCTTAAGGTGGATAGAAGGTATCTCTAAGTCCTTGAACATAATAAGGGTGGAGAGTTGGAGAGCACCAACAAAGGCTTCTATACATTGGGAATCCATCGATCCAACTTCAATGGCCTGTATAGCCTCGATCAAGGCTTGACGATGGTGAGGTGAGGTGGAAATGAGATCATAAAGGCTTATTTTATTAGGGGTCTAGTGGAGTTGTTTAAATATGACCCTCCTGATGGATTCAGAGGGGTTAGCCTTTGTAGTGTCTAAGATGGAGACTTTGGGCTTAGCTATAGACATGGATATTTAGATCTAGTTTGGTAAAGGGTGAGTTGGTGGGTATGTCCATGGAATGGACACTTTGACATTCCCTTTATCCTTTTGTTGTGATCATGTGACCACATTAATGATATGGATAGAGAGGCAATGTGTGATAGGGGGTTGCGTAGATTCTTTGTCATTCTAAGGTGAGAGTGGGGGATTTAAGAATGTGTTGGTGGATGGTTGTTGGGTGTAATGGTAGAGTAATATATGGAATGTCATCTACCAAAAGATCATCCTCATCATATATTTGATGGATAATAACCTGGAGATATTTACAATTTTCCATGTCATGCCCAGGTGTCCTGTGATAGGATCAGATTTGACGGTCATTGTACTAGGTTGGCTTTAAACCAATAGGATTGAAAGGTATGATGGGAGGTAATGTGATGTAGGATGTCTACACTAATCTTTGAATACCAGTTGCATAAGATTTTGCTAGAGGTAAGAAAGTTTTTGGGCTCATAGTTTTGGTTGATAAGATGGGTGTGTGGGTGGTAATATGTTGGGTGAGAGATGGCTTGGGTAGGGTGGTTTTGGAAAATGGTCTTGGCCTACGTATGTTCATATTCTGGGTGGCTGAGTTTGGTGGTCTGACTAGTTAGGATCTAGGAAAGACTAACACATTAGATAATAAATGTGCTAGTGTAATCAATGGTAGTGGGTAACATATGTTGAAAGGGGTTTGATTTTTAAGAAAAGTGGAAGGGTGAGGCCCTAAGATAAAGGGAGGTAAAAGCTTAGTCATGAGTCCTTTCAATTTTTTCATCCTCTTGGTTGGTGTGGGTCAAGATGTGGGTATAAACTTGGGTGAAGTGAAGACTAATTTTAAAGATGGGTGAACCAAACATTGAGTAGGGAAGGTACCAAGAGTTTTGAAAGGTTTGGTTGGTGAGGTGGTGGTTGTTTTGGTTGATTGAGAAGTTGAGGGGTGGTTAGAGATTCAAATTGGTTTAAGAGGTAGTGGAGAGATGATGGATTGGTTGGTTAGAGGCATGACAGAAGGTTCAGGTTTCTTGATGGAGGGAAGAACAAATCGTTACTAGAAAGTGGTTCGATCCATGTCTAGTTTTAAGGTGAATTCCAATTTCTATACTAATGTGGAAAAATGTTTGTGTACTAGTCTTGATCTATGGGTAGTGGATGAAACAAATAGATTTTTAGGTTGGGGAGGATGGTTGGTAGGTTGGTTGGTTTCCTGAGGTGAGGAAGGTAGGGTTGGGATAGATAGTTCCTCCATTAGAAGGGCTGGTGGAACCATTTATCCTCTAGGGATAATGTCCATAGGTGTGGTGGTTTGTTTGGTAGTTGGCAGAGGTGGTAGATCAAAAATGTTTATTTATTTAGATGAATTAGTTGAGGTAATATGTGATGATCCAATGTTTGTATGAGTGTAGCTAGGGATAAAATATTCTCTATGGTTTAGGCCTCTAAAGGAGGGTATGGTGACCCCATCAACTTGAGAGGTGAGGTGGGGGAGGAGTAGGTTGATGAAATGATTGGGTCCTTGTGGGTAGGAGTATTATGAACCATATTGATTGTGTGGGCATCATGAGAGCATTTAGTCGATATGTCCTCCTTTTTGCTAGGGGCATGGTTGGGGAAAGGTTTCTTGAAGATGTCAAGATCTTGATTTTGAGGGGCATTGGGACTATCCAACATGAGTTCCCCTTTATCGATAAGAGTCTGAACAATATTTTTGAAAGTATTATATTAGATAATGTCATGTCCAATTACCTTATGAAAATCATATAGGTCATTCTAATTGTACCAAGTAGGTGCTGGATTAGAAGAATCAGACTATTGGGGAGGTTTGATGGGTTGAAGTTGTATAAGGTTAGATTTTAGTAGCTTTTCCAAAACTAAGGTATAAGATTCTCCAAGTGGAGTCAATTATTTTTAGTTGCCTCAATTTGGGTTCCTTATATTTTGATCATAGGTAATGGGATAATTTTGTTGATTAACATTGGGAGGAGGGGTGGTTTTAAGGATGAAAACATTCATGGTTCCCTTGGTCTTGATTATGGTATTGGCTTAGTTGCCTAGTTTGGAGGAAAAGGTTTTGTTGGTCTTAAAGGTAGAGTTCTTGTTTCATAACTTTAATTTACCCTCATCTATGGCCTAATTTTTTAGTTTATGTGCCATGGTAAAATCCTCATCAAATGTTTTGAAGCTTTGGACACGTAACATAGAAGATATATGTTTGGCACATGCTCAGGTGAAAAGTTATATAAATTTGAGTTGAGGCAAAGAGAATGAAAGTTTATTAATCAAGCTTCTCCAATGGGTGACAAAGTCAGTAATGGACTAGTCATCAAATTGCTTGATAGAATACAGGTTGGTGATAGAGACCTTATTACAAATATAGATGAAGAATTTATCTAAGAAGACTTGTGCTAGTTGGGTGAAAGAAAAGATGGAATGCTTAGTAAGGACACTATACCAGTCGAGTCCTAGGCTAGATAAAGACATGCAGAAGGTTTGAAGGAGAAAGACATCATCATAAGCAATCATATAACATGCATGCCTAAAATCCCTAAGGTGTTGTTGGGGTCCTCCTTCCTTTGAAATTTTGTAAATTTTTGAAGCTACCGTTGAGGAGGGTAAGGTCTAATGGGGATAAAAGGGTGAATAGGTTCATTACAAATCTAATCATATGATATGATATTATGAGCTCATGAAATGGATGACTCAAGGTTGGTCATCTTGTCCATGAGCATTTTCATTAGCTCAGTTTGAGGTGGTACACCAAAAGGATTGTAAGGCTGGTCTTGTATTTGAGGTTGGGAAACATATTGGTAATTGCTTGGTAGTTGAGAAGCTACCACATATAGGAATGTGGATGCTAGAGTTTAGGTAGGGTAGGTGGATGATGGTGGTTGGGTAGTGGGTACATACCCTTGTGGGTTAGGGATGTATCCTAGATTGGGTAAAATAGGTAACTACTGAGAAGTCCCAATGGATTGGGCATGGGTGGTAGTTGGGTTGGGGACAAGAGGTGAGGTAGTGACCTTTGTGCTAATGGGTGGTGAGGTAGAAGGAATAGATACCCCTAAGCTTGGTAAAAGGGTTTTAATCGATGGGTTAGGTTTCATAGAGGGGAGGTTAGTAATGTAAATGGTGGGTACTCTAACTACAAGTGGGGTATGATGGGTCAATGGTTGGGTTATCCACAAGGTAGAAAAGTCATTAGTAGGGGTGGAAGGTGTAAGGGTAATAGTTGGTTTGATAGGTTAGTTCTCAGTCATAGCATCAAAGGGGTTATTAAACAAAGATACTTGGGTGGTCAAAGGTTGAGTGGTGATCACAACAACATGAATACCCTTCATAATGTGGGATGGCATGTCATAAGGAGGATCTTGAGGTGGAGCTGAAACTAGGATATAGTGAGAAGAGGTATTAAGATAGTGCTGAAGGGCCACTGGATTGTTGTCTAAAAAGGTGGTAAAATCCATGTCTCCTTAGGGAAATACCCAAGGGAAAGTAGGGCTTCTTAATGGATGAGGTGAATATTCTACCTCAGAGATGTACTCTATAGATGAGGATGTAGAAGAGGTTATTTGATTTTTCTCTACTAGGTCTCTTTGTTATTGGCAAGTAAGAACCATGCAAGAAAAAGGGGAGATAAAATAAGAACAATATCACCATTCAAACAAGAAGAAGACAAGAAAATGATCAAGGAAATCAAGACACACACTATGAAGTACATTTAATCCTAGAGGTTAGTTTTAATCTTATTTTTGACTTATGCCTTAATTTATGAGTATGTTTGATAGAAGTTGGCTTGTAGATCAGGTACTATAGAAGCAATCTATGGTTGGTTTTGGGTTTTTTAAGTTTTAAAAATAATATGTATTAGAATCAGTACATGGCTTGGTATTGGGGCCTACCACCTCACTTCATAGTCCCATAGTAATAAGGGTTTCAAGTGCTTAGCTAATATATATTGATGTCCAGAGTTTATACTCAACTAGAGAGCTGACTTGGTTTTTCTCTTGGTAATGACTTCCAAGTAAGATTGTTAGAAATGGGTAAGGTGACTGCTAGGTGATGAAATATTCATCGGGATTTGTCTCAAATTATTTTGATGTTTGATTGATGAAAGTGGTATGGCTAGTGTGTGCAACAAAGGTGATGCTATGATAAGATTACTATGTTTTAATTCAAAGTGAGCTGATGTTAAAAGCAAGAAATAGCTGTAGCTTATTTTAAGCCCAAAAGAAATTTTAGTTTCAATTATGATCACAGATAGAGAGGAGAGTATACAAATACAAATAAAATGTGAGTAAAGACTCTAGGTCCCATTGGGTGTGCCATAATATTTTATGTAAATTTCCACTTAAGTTTTAAAGAAAGAGAGAAAAAAAACTTGATATGGGTATGGTTGAAAAACTTTTTTTTGTGTGTGTGCATTGAATCCAAACAATTATAAGAGCTCCTCTTTGTCTTGGGAAGAAGACATGCAGATAAGAAAGTACTAAAGAAAACTTATTTTTTAGATAGATAGTTGTGTGGATTATCTAGAGATAACTAGATCCCAGAAGTGAGAGTTTCCTTAGAGGTTGACAATCCACACATTTTAAAAAATCAAGTTGACAAAATGGAAAGAAGGTACTTGCATCAATAGTCAAATGGTACTGAGATCGAATATAAGAAAGGTTGCTAGAAAAGTAGACTAAAAGTGACTTAATTAGTGATAAACTAATTAATACTAGTGCTAATTGGGTTGGGGTATGATTCAAAAAATTAGAATGGGTTCTATGAGTGGTCAAAAACATAGAAAAGTGAATTTGGTTTGGTGTAGGTGGGAAAAATTAGCTTGATAGTTTTTCTACCACAAGTAATCATCGATGGTTGGTGTCTAACTGTAGGCAGTTGACTATGAAATTTTGGGTTTGATCAATAGAAGATGACAATATTTTAGAGATGAATTCCAGGAATTAGGCAAGGGATAGATTGATTCTAAAATGGAATAAAAGTACATGAATAGTAATAAACAAGTACTTCTCTTACCAGAAGTCAGTTGGGTGGGTGGTTGACATAGTTAGTATGTTGGTATAATATAGCTTGATTTTAGTTGAGTAATGGTACTTGAAATCTTGGTTGAGAGATGATGGCAATTTGGATCTCAATAAGATGGCTAATATTCTTGATAACACTGATAATTCTAATTGAACTGATTGACCTACAAAAGAAAACTCTTAAATGCCTGAGCTCTTGATAATTATTGTAGATGGATTTAACCTCATAGGCCTCTTTCTTATACGCATAAGCAAGAGGTGGAATTGAAATTGTAACTAGATCATATAAATATAATTTGTGCATGGAAAGGATCACAACATGAATTAGATAAGTTATATTTAGAATTCTATGTACTTATGGATATGATATATTAATGTGTATGGGTTGAAGGAGATGCCAACATGTGGCACACATCCCCTTAGTTAGTTATGTGATTACAATATATTAGGATAATGGAGTAGCTTGTGGAATTATTACATTGGGTAATGGTCAGCCTAAATTGGGATTAAGAGGTTACCCATCCATGGGTTAGATAGATGTTTGTATATAGGAGATGATTATCATGGTAAAGATATCAAGTAAGCATTGAGTCTTCTATTGTAAGAGGATATTGGAGGTTGTCCCCTCAAAGAGACATTGTGGAGTTATTCCTTCATAAAGGAGTATTATATGGTGTTTCCCTACCTTAAGGTTATTTATGCATATATTGAATATCAAGATCATTACAAGTGGTATCAGAGCTTTGATTTGGGCAATTTGTGTGGAGTGAAACCCTAGTTTTTTGAATCATCAATAACTTTTTATTGGTTTTGAAATTTTTTGTAATATTTTTACTAGATATATAAAATATTTCAAATAAGTCACAGTAAAAAAATAGAGATTGTGTGATTCATTTTGACGGAGTTATTGCTATTTTAGAGTTTATAATAATTTCACTATACCTTCCGAAATGTAGGGAATTTTTATTCAAAATTTTTATTGGAGATGTAAGTAGATATAAGAGAAGCATAGTAAAAATTTAAGAATTTTTAGATCTATTTGGAGTGATTTGTTGTGATTTTATGGATCAGTTTTGACATTTTAGGGTTTCATGAACCTTAATTTTTTTTTGTGGATCATGGAGTTACAAATAATTCTAAGGGAAGATGATATTGATGCTAGAGAATTGTGGCTTCTTTTGGAGAATCATTTTAAAAAAAATTTGGGCAAATATGATTACTTCCTTTTTTATCTGGCCCTACACTACATTGGTTTGATCAGTTGAGCTGTATAGAAAGGTTTTCTTCATGGAAAGAAATGGAACAGATCTTTTTAGATTGTTGGGCTATAAAACAAGAAGAAAAAGAAGAAGAAGAAGAATAAGAAGAAGATGATAAGGGTTCAAATAATTTGGCTCCAAAGAAATCTAAGTCAATTTTTCAATTTCATGGATGCATTCAAAAGAAAAAGGTGTTTGTGTCCATAAACCCTACCAGCAAGTATAGCTTCATTAACATGAATGTGGTCAATCATCTACATGTTCAACTAAATAATATCAAGGAGGTTCAATTAGATGGTAATAATATTTCAATGTTTAAATATTTGAAGCTCATTATGGAAAATTATGTTTTGCATTTAGAGTTTTACGCTTTGGATATGGATGATATGGATATAGTTCTTGGATATCCATGGTTAGAGACTTTGGGAACAATGAATATTAAAATTAAAAAAAAAATCATGAAGTTTTGGTATAGGAAAAAGAAGATCACTTTACAAGACATCATAGTGAAAAAGGCACCAATAACAATCCAGGTAGATCATGAGGATGAGATTGAAATAGGTGATGAAGATTCAGATGATATAGATAAAGACACACTACAAATAAACACTTCGCTACTCAAGAGACAAAGAAGGAAAAGGTGGAAGAGGTAGAAGCAAAGGTGGATAAGCTCAAAGTATTAGAAAAGGTTGAGGTATATAGACACCCACAACATCATGAGAGGAAACAATCATGAAACTAGGTGAGGAAGTGTCATAACAACAATCATTTTGTCTATATAGGAAATAAAATTTCCAATAATTATGGATATGCATGGAATCCAAATAAAAAATACTATGGCACAGGGAATCAATGTGTAAATCACTATGACTATGCCTAGAAGAATACCTACTATGGTCATGGTTGGAATCAAAGTAGCACAATAGAATATGGTACATGGAATAAAAAGAGAAATCATTATGCTTGGACACCAAAGAAGTATAATTATGATCATGAACAAAATCAGAGGATCATAATGGAATTTGGAAACAAGCTTGGAGAGCTATCACCTACCAAGATCACATATGGATGGCCAGATGATCGAGATTGGAGACAAGTGTGCAATGATTTGAAGCACACTCATTATTTGGTTTCTTCCTATGTTTCAGGGATGAAACAAGTTAAGGAGGGAAGTAATGTTATGTACCTATGGATATGATATATTAATGTGTATGGGTTGATGAAGATTCTGACATGTGGCACACATCCCCTTAGTTAGTTATGTGATTACAATATATTAGGATAATGGAGGAACTTGTGGAATTAGTACATTGGGTAATGGTCGGCCTACATTGAGATTAGAAGGTTACCCATCCATGGGTTAGATAGATGTCTATATATAGGAGATGATTATCATGGTAAAGATATCAAGTAAGCATTGAGTCTTCTATTGTAAGAGGGTATTGGAGGTTGTCCCCTTAAAGAGACATTGTGGAGTTATTCCTTCCTAAAGGAGTATTATATGGTGTTTCCCTACCTTAAGGGTATTTATGCATATATTGAATATCAAGATCATTACATAGAAAAGGGTCGCTAGAGCTTGCATCCTCTTGATGAGAAAGTGGATCATGATCATTAATGGTTAGGGGTTCCCAAGGCTAACTATTAATGGTTACCCTAATCATCAATTTTCAAGGTCCATAGGGATAGGGTCTTAAAGGATAGGGTTACTTAGCTTGGTACAACTAAGTGAAGATTGGTTGGTTTAGGCCTGATAGGTATAGGTTGGTCCTAAGAGGGTTCAAGGGTACTTCTAGGGCTACTTCAACATTCAGAATCATAGGTATGCTAATTTTTTATGTCTACAGTTATATCTATCTAGGCATACCCCTATTGATCTAAGAATCTCTCATATAAACCAAGTTATATCTTGAGATATCTTATTGATTATCAATTCTATATCATGTATTTTCATAGCATAACACAATTACAAGGCTCTTTATTTTGAGGATAGTCATTACAAGGTCTTCATTCCTACCCTTAAAAGAGTGGTAAACAAATAAGGGTTTTGTCACAAAGATTAAAGCCTCTAATTAGTCAAAAATTAGTTTTCATAATACCTAAAATAGTATCTAGACTTCAAATTAGCTAAAATAGACTAAACATATAGTGATAATTATATAACAGTCTTCAAAATCAGCATAGGACAAGAGCACCAAATTTGGACTATAACAATGACAATACGGTGTCCTATTTTAGTGCTCTTATCCCAATAGAAAAAAACCAAATTTTCTAAAACTGTACAAAAGAGTAATTATAGTTACAATTTTATCAACAATAATGTAGTTTATAATCAATAGTTTTAGTATATTTTTTCTCAAAAAATCTAGATATAGGGGGCATCATGTGTGGCATGATGGATTTAACTTCTAATTTTAGATACAAAAGTTGGTGTAACTTATAGATCAAAATCCATGTTACAAACACTAGTGAATGGGGGCAAAGTACATGGCACATTTGCTTTCTTTTTTTTATAGTTTACAACATTACCCAAGCATTCTCAGTGGTTGCATGCCTTATTCCATTTATAGGGGGCTAGTATTATTCCTAAGTGGCTTCCACATAAGCCTATTACCTAGTTTTGGAGTGGCTTTTATATAAGCCTAATCTCTACCTTTTTCAAGTGGCCAAGAGTGGCCTAGTTTCTAGTACATATTTAACTATCCACACCACATTGTTAGATTACAAAACATTCATAGGTTTTTTTATCCATCTCATATGACACACATTCATACTAGTATTAGTTCATAGCTTCACTTTAGGAGGAAATAATGGAGCCAAAGGACCAGCTAGTCTTTGTATTCTTGAGCCACCTACTCAGAGGGATTGGACACATAGTCCAAACATTGATTAACATATACATGACCACATAGCTTCACTTAGTGGGCAATGATGGAGCCAAAATGCCAACCTTTACATTCTCGAGCCACTCTCAAAGAATTGAGTACTTAGCTCCATTCATGATATTACTCTCAGTACAACATCATTTAACACATACTCAAAATCACAATAGATTTACACTTAATGGCATGCTCTCTCTATGCACACTTATCATCACACAACTTCATGAGCTTCACCCTTATAAGTAAGTTTAGGTACACTTTCTACTCTTTTTTATCCTAGTATTTCACTTTGCTACATCACTAGAATAAAGGGGGGAAAATATAGTCATATAGAATGTCAAAATTGGTAACTTGAGTGTGGCTTGTGATATTCAATCTATAGGTCCCTCTTGCATGCTCTGAAGACCCTTCTAGACACCTTTTTTCTTATTCACAATTATCCTTAGACTTTTGAAACCTGATTCTAGCTTAGCCATACTGCATTTCCCATGTTAATTTATCTCTCTAGGTCCTACACCTGTAGGATAGGAATGTTTAACTTGGAATATAACACCAGACCCTAGGGTGTCCTATTTTGATGCTATTATCTAATTACATTTTGAGCTCTAATATCTATTTCCTTCTAGTTTATATCCTTCGTCTTGTCAACCTAACATGAATACATTTGACCCATGACTAATAGATTTATATAAAAAACCATTCAAAGTTAATTTAGGAGTTGGAAAATATTAAAAAGCAAAGCAAGAATACAAGCAAAACCACTAAGATAAATTTCCCTATTCTCTGCATACAACCATCCAATATAGCTACAGGCATATCCAAATCCTTAAACTAGTCTCTAGCCACCTCAAATACACCCATTTTAGAATTTTTCATCTACATTAAACTATTACACAAAGCGCATTAAGTGGGAGAATTACATATGGCTTGATCCCTCTTCAAAGTATTGGTATGTAGGTAATGTGCCCACATAAGGGGTGTGGATACACATTTAGTGCATCTGACAAACACTAACCCATCTTCTTTCTCTAGTTTTATCAAAATACAATGAAGTCTAAGGTTTGAAGATTAAATTATCTCTACAAGGAGTTTCATAGACTTTCAGTAGTCGAGATTTCATAGGTAGGCTCACACAAAGATAATGAATAAAACCCAAAAAATTTAGGTCTCTATGAGTAGTTTGGAAAATAGTGGTAGAAGAGGACAATAGCATTAGACCCTAGGGTATCCTATTTTGGTGCTCTTATCCTTTCATAAAATGAAATCTAGATCTTAATTTATGACACTATCCTAGTCCTGCACAACCAATATCAAATCCTGCAATATCATTTCAATTCATTTTAAGTTAATTCTTATTTTCTCCATATTTATTGCTATTTACAGAAAGGTTTAAAATACAAATAAATTATATAAATCAATAGTTAAATTATTGCATTATTATTTACTAATTTATTTATTCTAGACCCTTAACTAAATTAGGAATAAGACTCTAATATTTCCAAAATAGTTAAATCATTTGGTGAACCTGACTTACTTCGTTTGCACATTAAAAACCTATAAACCTTAAGGAAAATTCCTTGCTAATTTTTTTGATAATTTTCTATTTTTTACTTGCATATTTAAATAAAAAATTCACATTGATTTTTAAAATTCCATAGTAATTTTTAAAAAAAAAAATCATTTTCTTCCAAACCTTTGTTGAATTTACTAGATCCATTTAAATAAAAAAAATTCAATATTTTTCTAACTTTTTACCTACATATTTAAATCAAAAATTTACATTAATTTTTAAAATTCCATAGTAATTTTTTAAAAAAATCAGTTTCTTCTAAACCCTAGTTGAATTTACTAGATCCATTTAAATCAAAAAATTTCCAATATTTTTTTTGATTTTTTACCTACATATTTTAATCAAAAATTCAAATTAATTTTTAAAATTCTATAGTAATTTTTTTAAAAAAAGAAATCACTTTTCAAAACCCTAGTTGCATATACTAGGTCCCTATACTTTTGCGGTATCACCTTACATGTTTGTGATCTTCATATCTTTTTTATACATATTCTTGTTCATTATTTAAATTATATTTATTTAATTTTCTCTTTCATTTTTTGATTTATTTTCCTTATGCTATCTAAGCTCCTTGTATCTCTTCCTTTGAGACGAAGTGTAAGAATTAGTGGTAACCCTCTTGAATTCACCCAGATTCCTTCAGGTCGACCATAAACCATAGATAAACAAACATCTCAACTTCCTGCTATAGATTGTACACATCTAGATTATACCAATTTCCATGAGGATAATTTCAATAATGAGCAGTATGAGAATAAAAATGATGTTACAAATACTAATGTTCATGATCCACCACATCAGGTTCTTGATCCACTTCCACCTATTGCTGATAATGGTGTTGCCATCAACAAAGACTAGATTCCATAAAGTTTTATAGAAAGATTCAGGGAACAGTCCTAAGATCATACACTTATCTTACAATATATCATGTAAATTAATAAGGCTAAGCAAGTTGAATCTTCTATTCCTTCATAGATACTAGCTATAAATGACACTACGGGGGCAACTATGTCTCAACAACCCCCTATAACAACCCAACCTTCATATGAGACACCACCAATTATGGCTAGTACATCTTTATCTCTTGATTTTGTAACCCTTATACAAGAGATAAAATTTATTCAATCTAAGGTGCTACATATTAAGCAAGGTGATTCTAGACCAATGTAGGATTTCTATTCTTTTTCTCTACTGCATATACAATTGGCACATCATATTAATTTGGCACTCTTGCTAACAAGTTTTGTTCAAACCAAGCTCACTCTATATGATGGCAAGGGTGATCCATATATGCATATTAGAGATTTTCATGTAGCATGTTTGGACTATGTGCCAAATGACTAGCTACTAACCAAGTTATTTCTATAGAGTCTAAAGGATTATGCTTTACAATGGTTTTATAGTCTACCAAATTAGTTGATCAGTGCATTCAATCCTTTAGATGACATGTTTCTATCTCATTTCAACATTAACATTGGTGATAAGTTTTCCTATACCCAAGTTACACAACAGAAACAAAGATCAAATGAGCATCTCACAAATTATGTTCTTTGATATAAGACTATCTTGGCTAAGATGACTAGCCCCATGACTGATCAAGAGTTACAAGATCTCTTCAAATAGAGTCTTCTACCAGATTTTCATGAATCAATAATATTCAAAAGGTTATCTTCCTTCATTGAGTTATGTCATACACTAAAGGAAAGGGAAGTCAAACTAATTTTAATGGGCAAACTCAAGTACACAAGTATATCAGAAACAACAAATAATAGTAATAACAAAGTCCCATATAAAATCAAGATCAATGATAAAAAAAACTCAAAATCAACCTATAGTCAATGCAACTTCAGAGCCCCCTTAACAAGTGGTTTTATCAGCACATCCTCATCAAACCTTTACCAATTTAACAATTTATTTATCCAGAGTTTTACAGTAGCTTTTAGAATGTAATATCATATCTCTCCCTCCTATTCAATAAGTTGATGCAATAAAGCTTCTTCCACATGGATAAGATCATAATGTATTCTGAAACTTTCACAAGGTACTAGACCACATAGCAAATAGATGCATCAGTTTGAAACACAAGATATAGGACTTGATAGATGGCAATCTTGTTGATTTTTGCACTCCAGTTGAGCCTTTGTAGGTGAAGCAAACACAAGACAAGGCCTAAAAATTTTTTTAGATCCTTTTCCACAATGTATTAAATAAGATACAAGGGACACATCAGGGGTTCACCATGAATATCATCCACATCTACCACTAGCTACATATAGGGCACCTTTAGTTGAGTCACATCCTTTGAGTAACATGATTGATGTGTAAAATTCTAGAGTTTCAACTAGACCTTTAATCTTCTTCTCAGAGTAGGGGATAGTTGAGGATGATTCATATTATCATGTATTTTTTATTATAGCTTACATTCATATCATTCTATTCATAGTGTTCTCATAGAAAATAAATACAAGATGAACATGTGCACTATGACATTATTGCAACATTTGGGATATTTAGATTAGGATATTACCCCAATGGACACAATTATCAGTAGATTCAGTGGGTACATACAGAGTTCATTGGGTGAAATTTTACTTCCTCTATAGGTTGGTCTAACACATGTGGCCACACTATTTACTATTGTTTCTAGTGTAATAATTTTTGATCTGTTACTTGATCAACCATAGATCCAAAAAATTATTATAGTACCTTCTATAGTTCATAGATGCATGGAATTTATTCATGCTAATCAAGTTTTTACAATTGGTGGAGTTCCATATGAGTTACCACTCCCTACTTCAGAGCCATCTACTACTTTATAGTCATCAGTGTCAATTCTACCACCTGTTCCAGCTTCTCCACTAGTTACATTTCTTCCTCCAGTTCAAATTTAGACATAGTCGAGGCCTTCCTTACTAGTATAGATATTTCACACCTCTATGGAGGCCTCTTTTAGATCAGCTATAGTTTTAAGACTCTATATAGTTTTTAGCTACAATGTTAACACCTAGGGTAGTATCATTGATGTCTCATACCTCTACACACATAACACATGTTTAAAGAGATTCTCCTACTACCATATGGGTCCCTATAATACTTACAGTTGCATCTACTTCTCAAATTTATATAGAGATCCCAAAATTAGTTTTTACTTTAGAGATTTCAGAGCACTTATAACATACACAACTTTTAGAGTTATAGTCTCAACCCTTCCATCATGCTTCATGATCATGCACAATCCCTCTCCTTAATACAGGACACCATGATAGGGAGTCTTCCATGAGACTCATCAATTAGTATTGTATTTTGTTAGCCTTGAACATTTCTTATTTTTAATTCATTGTATACAGTCTCCTTATGATTGATTGTACATAGCTTATTCTAAAATTAAAAAAACATTCAAATAATTCAAAAACTTTTCAATTGTATGAATTACCCATGATTTACATTTATACTACAATGCTAGACTTGCATTTTATTTTTATAATATATTGTTTGTCTATTTATCTACATTACCATGCTTCACTTGATCTTCTTTGAGTGTGTGTAGTGACTTCTAGATCTTTGATTACTTCACTATAACCATTAAAGGGGAATCTTACTTCTACATTCGAGATACACGTCAATATACGTACCCACCAGAGGCATCTTCTACATGACTACACCATCTAGGTTATGTCATTCCTACAGCAACATACTCTATTTATCATGTTGATGTACATTATTTACTAGCTTACATAGATTACTCTATCGACGCTCACTAGTATATAGCATTTGTGTATATCTTAGCATATACCTAGTCTTGTACCATGTCTTGTATACTTTCACTTCTTTCTTTGATTAGTTAGATGAGATTGTATTTATCACATTTACATGCTTTCCTTTCTTTTTTTGCATAGATAAATATGATTACATTTCTCAGTTCTGGTTCTATGTATTGTGTATGTCTTAGGACATTTACCAATGTCCTTTGCTTGTACTTTTCTATGTGTTTTTGGCCCTTATGCCAACCTTGCTTATTGCAATTATATGTGTATGTGGCATTTAAACTTTTCTTGTATGATTTATTTCTAATTTAAGTGACATGTGCCCATGTCCTTTGTTTGTTTGGCCCCTTGGCCACTCTTGTATGCTTCTTACTTCCTACCCTATGGCTTGTTTTCTTGTTTGATTTTCAATTATTTTTAGTGTCATGATCCACATCATGCATTCTCTTTATTTCTTGGATGCCATGATGGACATAATGATCCATCCCTCCTTGACAACTAACAACTAACTAGATTTTTAGTTCTAATTCACTATATTGCACATGTTATTACATTTTTATATCTATCTAGGCATACCACTATTAATATAACAATATCTTAATAAACCATGCTATATATTGAGATATCTTATTGATTATCATTAATATATAATATATTTTTGTAGAATAACACACTTGTAGGGCTATTTATTCTAAGCAAAGTCATTGCTGGGTCTTCATTCTTACCCTTATAAGAGGGGGCAAAAAATAGGGGTTTTATCATAGAGATCAAAGCCTCTAATCATTCAAAAATTAGATTTTAGAATACTCAGAACAATATCCAAACTTTAAACTAGGTAGAATAGACCAAATAGATAGTGAAAATTATAGAACAGTCTTCACAATTAGCATAGGATAAGAACACCAACTTTGGACTATAATGCCAAACAGTAGGGTATCCTATTTTAGTGATCCTATCTAAATAGTAAAAAAAATCAATTTTTCTAGAAATAAACATAAAATTAAGTATAATTACAATTTTTTTTGTAATATTTCAATTTAGAATTAACAGTCTTAGTACAATTTTTCTTAGTGAATCTAGATATTGAGGGCATCATGCACAACATAATGGCTCTTGCTTCCAGTTTTAGATACAGTAGTTGGTATAACTTCTAGATAAAAATCCATATTATAGACACTAGTGATTGGAGGCAAAGTGCATGACACATTTAATTTTCCTCCTCTATAATTTATGGAATTACCCAAGTATTCTTAGTAGTTACATTTTTTACTCCATCTGTAGGTGGTTGGCATCATTATTGAGTGGCTTCCATATAAGCTTATTGCCCAATTTTAGAATGGCTTTTATATAATCCTAATCTCTACCTTTTTTTGAGTGGCCAAGAGTGGCCTAGTTTATAGCACACATTTGACCCTCCATGCCACATTGTCAAATTACAAAACATTCATGGGCGTCAGGATCCATCTCATATGACACACATTCATACCAGTATCAATTTATATTTTGAAATCACAGGGTAATTATGGAGATAAAGGAATAGCTAGCCTTTGTATTCTTGATCCACCTACTCAAAGGGATTGGACACATAGTCTAAACATCAATTAAAACACACATGACCACATAGCTTCACTTAGTGGGAAATAATGGATCCAAAAGGTCAACCTTTGCATTCTTGAGCCACTCTTAGAGAATTGAGAATGCACCTCTATTCATGATATTATTCTTTATACAACATCACTCATCATCAAAAAAGATTTACACTTCACAATGTGCTCTCTCTATGCACACCCAACATCACACAGATTCATGAGCTTCAACCTTGCAGTTAAATTTAGGTATGTTTTCTAATTTTCTTTTATCCTAGTATTTTTCTTTGATACATCACTATAATAAAGGGGGGGAGTAAATGTAGTCATATAAAATATCAAAATTTGTAGCTTGAGTGTGGCTTGTGCTTTCATGACCCTTCTAAACACCTTTTTACTTATTCCAAATCATGTATAGAGTTATGAAACTTGATTCTAGCTCAACCAAATTACATTCCCTATGCTAATTCCATGCCCCCAAGTCCCACACCTATAGAATAGGAGTACTCAACTTGAAATATAGCACCAAACCCTAAGGTGCCCTATTTTGATGCTCTTATCGGATTAAATTATGAGATACAATGGTTATTTATGTTGGGAAATAAGGGAAGCACACAATTGATTATCATATACAAGCAACTTAAGATGTGGAATTAACTAGAAGTAACAAGTAACTAGAAACTAGAAATAACACAGAATATGAGAGACAATACACAACTTGTATTAGAACTCTTCCAGAAGGAAATACAACAAAGAAGATTGCCACAGTTCTTCTTTGTTACACACTTCTAGGGCTCCCACACCTCTAGGGCATAAACAGTAAATCTTCCCTCAAAGCTCTCTCTCTTATGGTCCCAACACACAACTCAAACACAAAGTTGGTGTTCACCTCCAACCAGTCAGTGTCCACTACTACCAGTACTCCAGTGCTCCACGCACTCTAAGTACACAATCATACTTCAAGTAGATCTCCCCTGAACTGCAACAACCTACAACCCAATAGACCTTACTAATGGAAGGAACTGCCTTGCCTTCCTCTCTTGCTCTCTTTTTGAGTACACACCATACTCCAAGTAGATCCTACCTAATTTTGTGCCTTGTGTTGTTGTCCTCCCTGATCTTGCACACCTACAAATCAATCTGGTTTTGCACACTTGCAAACTTGGATCATACACACACATACACCTATAGATCAATGATCTTACTTACCATGTAGATCTCTAAAAGTAGCCATGCACACCTGCTGACCAAGATCCTACACCCCTAAATAATCTTGCTGATTCTCCAAAACCAACACCCACACTTGGTACTGCTATGGAACTAAGAGGAACACCCTTGCTCACCTCACACACAGAAGGAGCTAACTTTGCTCAACTCAAACTAGAACACTTTACAATACAGCCTATGAGTCTCTTAAATACATCTCATGCAAACACTAATTAGACATCTAATTACAATAATTAGATCCATAGCTTCTAGTCTAACATTGGCTCTTGACATGCAAACACTCAGTTCATTAACTAACTACCCATAAAACTTGGAGTTCTGAATCGCACAAGTGACCAATGTCAGTCCCTATCTGCCTGGGGGTGCAGATGCTGGCCGACTTTTGACCGACATCAGTTGCTTTTCTATCTACTCCCTATCGACGTCAGTTGGCCTGACCGATGTTGGTGTCTGTGACACTCAACAACCTTCTCTAGCAACCTCCTTCTCTATTTGCATCAGTGAAGCTTTTAGCTCCACAACCTAACAATCTCCCACTTGGAGATAAATAGCTGCATTGTACCTATACCTGTACCCCATCTAATCTATTTCTTGGTTTGTATCCCTCTTCAAGATCAACCTTGAAGACTAACCACCACAAACCCTATGGTGAACCTCCTGTCATCTGAGTAACCTGCCACATCCAAACCTACAAACCCATGTAGTGAAGTCCTGACCCTGCATAGCATGAATCCCTATTACTGGTCCCTCTCAAATACCTGAGAACCCACTTCCCTGAATTGGCTCCTAACTCTCTGACAGCTCCCACTACTTGGGAAAACTTAGGTCTATACCAGACCTCATGTGATTTTGAACACTAAACTATCCAGCCCCTAGTGTGCTCTGATTCTACATCCTGAACCTTGCCAACACCTGATTCACATCAGCTCCCACTAGAGACAAAATCAACTTGTGATCCTCCATGTCTCCCATGCCAAAGAATTTTGCTGCTCCAAATTCCTCATGACATGCCACTAAACTAACCTTACCCTTATCTCAGTAAAAACCTTGTATGTCTAAACCTGCTAGCTAGCGTATTATCCACATATAGTAATAGGATAATGTCATGACCATCATCCCCCTGGTAAGACAAACACAATGGTTACACTGACATTGACTAAAGCCCTGCTTTGTCATCCACCTGTCAAAAACTTATACCACTGTCCTGCAGCTTCCTCAAGACCATGACCTGGTCTTCTATCTCACGTGTCCATTCTCTCTATTCTTTAACTAAGGTATCCATTCATCTCTGTGCTTTCATACCAGCTGGAAACCCTACCAAATCTCCCATTTAGTTCTGCATCATATTCCTACCATGCTCCCACTATTTCTTGGATCCTTCCTACTATGCAGTTAGCAATGAGTATAAAGAAGAGGAACAACAAATTTGAGGCTTACTTACACTTTCAGTCCTCCATATAGGCATTTGAGACTCCTTGATAGCTTACTGTCCTTCCAAAATCTGTTACAGTGACCGACCTCGGTCACGATAGAGTCTGCATCCAATCGATGTCGGTTCCCATGCGCCTATCCCTAACTACTGACCCTGTTGACATCGATGTCCCTATTATGAACATCAGTCCTCCTGATCGATGTCGGTCTTACATATTTCTGACATTGGTCCTTGTGACCGACGTTCATCTTACTCTGCCTGACATCACCAGCTTTGGTCTGCACATGACCGACATCAGCACCTGTCTATTCGATGTCAGTTCCCCCTAAATGATGCTAGTACCTGTGTTCACCTGTGAGTGATGACTTTTTACCCACGAGCTCCTTTGAATCAAGACCCATGTCCAAATTGCCCTACTCAGAAGTATCCAACCCCATCCACTAGTCTCTGTCTGTCATGTCCTCCAAGAACACCAAGACTTTCCAGTTCTTAACCCTATCAAACACATCTGACTTCCTCTTAAGAACATGCATCTCCTTCTTGCTCATGTGACCAAGCCTACAAAGCCACGTCTCTACAATAGAAGAAGAATTAGTAATATAAGCAAGTAGATAAAGAGTACTTGCTTTCTTACCACCAGCTAATTCAAGTGCATCTGCTGTGAGAGTTCTTGTGCATCTCTTATCACCCAACTTCCCTAAAGAAATTAGCCTTATCTTCAAGACCGGGACTTGCATGACCTCCTTCAACACCCATGTTTTGGCCACCTACAATTTTAGCTTCACTTCCCCTTTGCCAGTTCTTTGGCAAGGCTCACTAGCTCCTCTACCTGGGGCTACATGGAAAGAGGCAATAGAATCTATAAAACAAGATTCTACATTATCCAAGAAACATACCAGAGCATCTTATGCCACATCACCTGCAACATCTGCTTCTTCAGTTCCTTCATGCTGATCTTCTACCAACCAACAATCTTTCTTTACCTGCTCTTTCTTTCCATATGACCATAACTGACCATTCGTGCTTTTCAGTTCCTCCATTCTTAGCTTACTTTCTTCTACTGTTGTTAGACTCCCACTCAATCAGAAACCCCTGAGAGTGACCTGTAACCAAACACAAAACCTGCTCCTTGCAAACTTAGCTCTGATACCACTTGTTGGGAAATAACGGAAGCACATAATTGATTACCATATACAAGCAACTTAAGATACGGAATTAACCAGAAGTAACAAGTAACTAGAAACCAAAAACAACACAGAATATGAGAGACAATACACAACTTGTATTAAAAATCTTCCAGAAGGAAATAAAACAAAGAAGATTGCCACAGTTATTCTTCCTTACACACCTCTAGGGCTCCCAAACCTCTAGGGCATAAACAACAAATCTTTCCTGAAAGCTCTCTCTCTTACGGTCCCAACACACAACTCAAACACAGAGTTGGTATTCACCTCCAACTAGTCAGTATCCACTACTACCAATACTCCAGTGCTCCACACACACCATAAGTGCTCCACACACTCCAAGTACACAATCGTACTTTAAGTAGATCTCCCCTAAACTGCAACAACCTACAACCCAACAGACCTTACTTATGGAAGGAACTGCCTTACCTTCCTCTCTTGCTCTCTTTTTGAGTACACACCGTACTCTAAGTAGATCCTGCCTAATTCTGCTCTCTATTATGTTTTTGTCCTCCCTAATCTTGCACACTTGCAAATCAATCTAGTTCTTCACACCTGTAAACCTGGATCATGCACACACATACACCTAAAGATCAATGATTTTACTTACCATGTAGATCTCCAAAAGTAGCCATACACACCTACTGACCAAGATCCTACACCCTTGAAGAATCCTGTTGATTCTCCAAAACCAGCACCCACACTAGGTACTATTGTGGAACTAGGAGGAACACCTTTTCTCACCTCACACATAGAAGGAGCTAACTTTGCTCAACTCAAACTAGAACACTTTACAATACATCTTATGAGTCTCTTAAATAGATCTCATGCAAACACTAATTAGACATCTAATTACAATAATTAGATCCATAGCTTTTAGTCTAAAATTGGCTCTTGACATGCAAACACTCAGTTTGTTAACTAACTGCCCTTAAAACTTACAGTTCTGAACCGCATAGGTGACCGACGTCGGTCCCTATCTGCCTGGGGGTGCCGACACCGGCTGACTTCTGATCGACATCGGTTGCTCTTCTATCTGCTCCCTGTTGATGTCGGTTGGCCTGACCGACGCCAGTGTCTATGACACTCAACAACCTTCTCTAGCAACCTCCTTCTCTGTTTGCATCAGTGAAGCTTTTAGCTCCACAACCTAACAATTTCCTTTTGGTTTCTATCTTTCATCTTATTGGCCTAACATGAATACATTCAATCCATGACCAATATATCTTTATAAAAGCCCATTCAAAGTTCATTTAAAATGAGGCTAGCACATATTACAAATCAAATAAAGAATACAAATAAAACCACTAAGGCAAATTTCCCTATTCTTTGCATACAACCATCCAATACAGTTGCAATCATATCCAAACCTTCACAACAGTCCTTAGCCACCTCAAACACACTTAGTTTAGCATTTTTCACCTTCATTACACTATTTCATAAAGCACATTAAGTGGGAGAACTACATATGGCTTAATCCCTCTTCAAAGTATTGGTATGTAGGTAACATTCCCACATAAGGGGTGTGGATACATGTTTAATGCATATTACACACACTAACCGCCATTATTTATTAATTTTTATCAAATCATAATGAATTTTAAGGTTTAAAGATTAAATTAGCTCTCTAAGGAGTTATGTATACTTTCAATAGTCAAAATTTCATAGGTAGGCTCATACAGGGGGCAGTGAACAAAACCAAAAAACTTAAGTCTTTGTGAGTAGTTTGGACAATAGAAGCAGAAGAGGACTATAGCATCAGACCCTAGAGTGTTTTATTTTGGCACTCCTATGCTTTCATAAAATAAAAGCTAGATCCTGATTTCTGACACTGTCCTAGTCCTGTAAATCCAATATCAGACCCTACAAAAACTATTTCAATTTGTTTTAAGCTAAGTATTATTTTCTCTATATTTATTCCTTTTTATAGAAAGGTTGAAAACATAAATAAATTATACAAATTAGTAGTTAAATTATTTTTATTTATTTACTGATTTATTTATTCTAGACCCTTAATTAAATTAGGAATAGACTCCAATATTCCCAAAACAATTAAATCAATTACACTATTTTTATATGTTATTTTTTTTATATATTATTATTATATATAATCTGAAAGATAATATTAAAAAAATTATTTGATGGTCATAAATAACAATTAAATTTAAAATCCAAGAAAAGTAAAGATAAAAATTTTAGAATTTTTTTATTAGTAAATATCTAGATGACTTTCCAATAAAGACAAATTATTAATTGTAATGTTTTTATCACTATATCCTTTAATTAAAATGAATGTAATTGGAGAATCTCAAACCCCACCTCATTTGGGTGGGGGAAGGGTTTAACAATTGTTTCTAACTTTATGCTCAATCTATATGGTGGTCTGCCACCTTGAATTTTCATAATGGTCCTTTTGCCATGGTCCATTGGATAAAAACTTGAGGCTATTCAAAAAGGTATCCACATGATTGGGGATATATTCTACAAGATTATTTAGAATTGGATTCTATGGAATCTTGTGAAGTCTAAGTTCAAGCTTCATAATGAAGATGTAGAGTCCATTTTTTAGTTGCAGAGTTCCATACCTAAAAAGTATTTACACAAAGTTGGTGTTACCTCTCTTATGTCATGGTGGAAACACTAGTCCTGACCTATAACTACACCATTTTATCACTATTCTCCTCAACTGGGGTATAATATGTTGGCCCCTCAACATATTGATACTTAGACCTAAATAATTGATGAAATCTTAGATCCCTTAATCATGTTTGGGCTAGAATGTTTGATACTATCTGGGTGGCTTTCACTGAACTAAAAAATCCTATTTTTTTTGGTGTATAATTTACCAAGGTCTTCTTGTGGGTGATCGACTCGAGCACATGGGGGTCTCAAATCCTACATACCCTATCTATCAGCACCCAAACTCTCTTAAACACCTCTTTTGGTTTTGCCCTCATGCTCAGTCTCTCTAGATATGGATTTATACCATCTTCAATCCCTTTAGGCATGAAAATTTCATTTGAAATATGGATTTCCTAAGGACTTCATCTTACTTAGTACAAGATACAACAAATTTTGGTATATTTTATATACTGACATTCTTTTTTAGATTTGAAAAACTAAAAATTAAGCATGTTTTAATCATGAATAGATGGGAAAAAACTTTTATATAACTAACAAAGTTATGATATCTAATGTTACTCTCTAGATTCAGATTCAAACAAATAAAGTTTGGCTCAAGCTCTACCATCTAGAAAATCTCTTGGATCATTGGTGAAATGTTCTTTATGCAGTCAATCATGAACCTCTAGATACCTCCCACCACCATTCCCCCTGGGGGTGTGGGCATGGGGGTAGGCATCAATGGTCTTGTATCCTATAGTCTATAATTTGGAGGAACTCCTCTCCTTGCCCATGCTATACATCTCCACATGATGGATTTGACAGGGCTAATAGAGACAATGGTGGTGGGGGGAGTGGTTAGGGACCTCCTCCATAAGATAAGTTCTTGTAGCTAGCCCTCATCATTTCTCCCTCCAAACAAGATTATATTCTTAAGTAGTAGGATGATATATAAAATAGATAGTATAGTGATGGTTGAGATCCCTTACCACTTGATATGGACCCCTTGGCTCAAGGGGGTAAAGAAGGAACTCTCAGAGTCCTTTGCCTTCTCTATTTCTACCTACCACCATGTTTGTTTTTGTTGCTTAATGAATTCCTTGTTGTTTGCACTTTTGTTTATCCTTTTTTTGGTTGATAAGCACTTAAATTAGTTTAACCAAGGTTTGTATGGCCTTGAGGTGGCCTTTTGTGGACTTTTCTCTTCATGAGGCCTTTTTAACTTGGTATGGTGGTTCTTCTGGGTGTCACTTTTCCACCTAACTTTTTTGTATGATTAGTGATGTACTATATTTTATTTTATTAATGAAAGTGCACTATTCAATTAAAAACATATTATTTAAGGCATTATTAGCATAGTTTCATTAAAATCAAGGTTATTTGTCATAAAGGTTTTATTATTATAGGTGTGGCCTATATTTTATTAAACTTGTGTAAGAAACCTAGGTGGTCATTGTCATGTTTTATTTTTCCAATAGGCACTTCTTTGCAAAAATACTTCAATTTCTTTCATCTATAAGTTTATGAGATTTGTATCCAAATTTATGACTAGTTTTGGTAGTCGAAGAAGATGAAATTAAAAGTGGAACCCTTCATAATGGATCATGTATCAATATATTTTCATTAGGAGTTCTCTGATGATGTAATATTGATCTCCATTCCTAAGAATTCACAAAAAATTGGTTTTCAAGTTGTTTTGGTTATAGTGTAAAGATTTTATCTTTTATGTTTAGAGATGTAGATATTTAGGGTCATTGTTAGTTAAATTATTAATGAAAGTGAATTATTCAATATACATACATACATACATACATACATATACTACATAAAATATTTATCATGAAGTTATTCTTGTTACTATCTACAAGTTTTATAATTTTTGTTTTTAGATGTCTGGATTTACCATCAATTGTAATATAACTTATGTCTAACATGTATATAATAAAATTATTGTGCTTTTTTGTTTGGTAAATGATTGGAAACATACTATCAGTATAATTGATTATAATTTGATGGACAACACATTAATTATAGAGATTACTATGTTATATAGGTAGAATTAAAATTGATGTAATTGAAAATACAAAAACAATAGCATTTTATTGCATGAGAGTGTATACAAAGAGGGGAATATTTGAAGAAGAGTTGTATGCTTTGAAATTTCCTTTCATCATTTCATATTATTTTTTTTTTAATTATATAATGAAGGAACTAAAATGCTATGTAAATTAAAAAATAGGGTGCTCTAAATAGAAGTGAAGTGCCTTCCCACATGGAGATGACATATGTCTACCTTCGAAGTGGAAATAAACAAATATAAGTAAAAAAGTAGATGAATTTTGGTGAATGGATTTATTATTTTAGGAGATCCATTGTTTCAATCTCATATTTGATTTCATATTGATTAGATTGTGAAATCATAATATGAATTATAATTCTCATAAAGAGACTTAATTCATATGGCTTAAATACATTCATCTATCCATAAATAGGGCAACTAAATATTTAGTCTCAAGGCTAAATTCTACATTGAACAACACCAAAAATGTAAAATATGAAAATAAGCAAATTTTTACCAAAAATAAATTTTAGTAAATGTTTAGAATCCAAATTCTACATTGAACAATCCCAAAAATTTAAAATACAAAAAAAAAAAAGAATGAAATTAGATTTTTTTAAATGTTTAGAGTTTTATTTCAAATAATATGTTTATAATTCTATTTCAAATAATAAAACTAGATTTAATTAAATGTTTAGACTTTATTTTGTAATCTATTTTTTTTTTATTGATGTGGGATTATAAGTGAACTAGATGGTCCTAAATCAACAAGTGTATGAATAATACATCATATGAAGGGGATTGCAAGATTATTTCTTTTAATTTACTAAGTGTGACATTTTTTATTTTCTTTATCCTTGGAAATTATTAGATATAAAATTCATGAGATATAAAAATATTTTGAAGCACCTTCACATGTGATACCACTATGAATGTCAAACCTTGATGATCAACATCCCCAATAAAGTGGATGTTTTGTCTAGTGTCTACCATTGAAATTTGTGTTATTAGATCCTACATCATCTTTAAAAGTAGTATTATTTGATTACCTCTTATAATAGGTGAAACATGTTTATTTTTTATTTTTTTAACATTCTAAATTCCAAAGTATTTATTGCAATAGACCACCAAAAACTCATAAATACTTGGTGGTAAAATCTATCATTTACTACTACTACAATGACTTATTTAATTAAGTGATTCAAAATCCCATCTACAACTAATAAGTTTGAGGTTAGCATTATAATTTTTCTTATGCATAATAATAATTTACTCTATAATTGATCATCATCAATTTAAGTAGAGGTACATGTTCTTCCACTTTCTCATGTCCATTTTTTTCTCATAAACAAAAGACATGACACATAACTAAAATAAGAAAACCACCAAAAGAGATGGATAGATACCTGAATCCATTTAGTTTCACATGAGATAATATGAATCCTAAAACTACCATTAAAGCTTAACAGACACAAGATAATAATTTGAAATCCCACAGTCCTAATTCATTTTTCCATCACTTATAATTATTTCATGAACTTGTGCCAAAAATGTGACTACCCTTATGACATGGAGACAACCATTAAAAACATTCATGATTATTATTGATTTCATCATGCTCCATGTCTCCAACTTAGGTCTGCTCAAGCCTAAGCTACCAAAGAATTTTGATGTGCCATGCATCATGATTATGGGAACCTAGGTCCATCACTAATCACCCAACCCCTGGGCTCCCACACTTCAAAATGTTGACACTATGTAGTCCTTGCATTTTAAAAATTGGGGAACCATTAGGGAATTAGCCCCCAATGGTTTAATATTCCCTATGAATGGCTTGGGGAATCGATCTCCTCAGTTATGTGAAACATAGAAGCATTGGGGTATTAACCCCAATGTCCTAAACCCCATAATATTTCATACTTCTTAGGCACCACCACTTGGCATCTTTCTACTAGCCCACTTTCCTAGAGCCCTTATTATCTCTACAAACATCTCTAGGTTTATGGGTTGTTGGGATGCAGACAAGCGGCTTCTTATGAACCACTCATTAGAAGTCACAAAATGGACTAAGGAAAAATCAAACAAAAATCCAAAACAAATATTTAGTGAAGGAAAAAGGCCATGAATCAAATCCCAATAAAAATATAGTTAAGGAAAAACACTGTGCATGGTATCTTGACTAAAGGATAAATGTTACAACAATTAACTAATACCTACAATAATTGTTATCAATTATAAGACTGGATGGGGTCTTTGCTTCTTTGAAAGATAGCCATTAGGTTGAGTCAAAATGTTTCATAAGGAAACATGCCAAATGACTATGGCTAATATAAGCCAAAAATAGGTGCAGTTAAAGTCATAAATTGACTAAGGCTCAAGCTAGCATAAAAATCTAAGATAAATTAAAGATTTGAGATTCGAGTAAGGCAATATAAATGTTTTCACAAGTTACTACCAACTACCTAATTCAAATAAATTATTTCTTCCTCAGAAGATATTTTACTTATATAAGTCTACATCACTTAAATGATAGATTAAGAAGGTGCCTAAGAAAATAGCCCTTTAATGTTAAACCAATATTCTCATTAGTTTTGTTGAACATACAAACCATCTAAGAGACTCAAATTTTCATTGAAAACTCAATGGTTAAAAATGAATCCATTCATAATAAGGATGTTATAAAGGCTCAACTAAATGATTCAACTAGTAATTCCCAAGTCATAATACATTCCATTAAAGTTGAGAGAACAACAAGAGATTTACTAATAATTAAAAAATCAACATCAAAGGGTCGGTCTACAAGACCTTCTTAAATCATTAACCCTTAGCAAAGGAGACCTCATTCAATCCAAAAGGCTTCATGCCTTGATATAATTATAACACTAGAGATAATCTTATAATAAAACTCTTCTTCATTTATAAGGTGGTCTTGCTATAGGGAATGTTTATAGTAGGGAGTTTACTCAACTACTACCACCAAAAGGAATTTTCATAAGGCATACTTTTTACCCTAAATAATGTCACCATTAAGATTCAATGAATTATCTCTATTATTATTTCAAATAACAATCCATATCTTAATAAATGCATTATACTCATCCTTACCCAATCTCTATTGAATGAATAAATCATAATTGATTAAAAAGGAGAGACATATGCATAATCAAGAAGTTGTTCTCCATAAAGATTTAATCAAATGACTCAATATTTTATTATAAAATACATAAGGCCAAAGGGCTTTGTTTACATAAAACATCTATCTCAAGGGTCTCAATACAAACAATCATAACCATTTAGGACTCTTTTTTATGAAAAAAGCTCAACACAAATACAACATAACTCTTTACTAATGACTAGCATGATTATACCAAAAAACATCAATGTTTAGTTCATTTCAACAAGCTAAATTATTATTCCCAATAATAATCTCATAGCTATTTATCTAAGTTCCACTCATTTTTAGATAAGTTTATTTCCATTAAACTCCTCACATTTAGATATAAAGAGATGCACTATGCTTGAAACATTAGCCACTCAAAAAAATATTTTAGGAAGGAAATTAATTAGTCAATTTATTTGAAACTCTAGGTTAAATACTTTTGATACATATAAGAATCTTCCCAAGATCCTATAAATCAAAAATTCATAAATAATTACATATCAATTTTACACTAAGGTTTAAATAAATAGAAAACAAATGTCTTAATCCATCGTTGGAGTATTATCCAAACTCTACCTTTTGAAAGCATATTATAAACAAGTTGGTTTTTATAGAATTATACAATATTTAATTTTATTCATCCTATTAACATAAGTGAGAGGTTCATCTCTCATCTAATCAACTACATAATAACCAAGCAGTCTTCAATGGTATTCCATGTTAACTCCTAGGCATCTACTAGCCATAAGAAGGAAGGATCACTACCCAAACTTTCATCATCATCAAGCTATTGCTCTAGACACCCTTAAGCTTGATACTCCCAACTCTGAGCATGTTTATATCACTTGGTAAAGGCAAGGGTGGATATCTAATCAATGGTATCTTAACACAAGGGAATGACCATGCAACACCTACGGTCTTATTCTCTATTCTTACCCAAAGAGACTTCAAACCCAAATATAAAACAAAAAACCATTTAAATGATCACTCAAGTCAATCTAAGCATTCAAAAATATAAAATTAGTAGGCAAGTTTTCATAGCATAACAAGGCCCACCATCTGATTCAAGTGGCAAGAAGATAACTCAATCTATTGCTTCCATCCAATAGTCTTGAGAGGGTTAAGAAATCTAATATCATATCTCATCATGATAGGACTTTAAAACTTACACCATGACATTCATGGGAGGGTCAAACATTCTACCACCATGCCTAGTATAGGAGGGCTTGTCATTCTTCCATCATGAAGATGTTGCTCATAGACAATCCATAGAGTCACAACATCACCATCATATTTACAAAATAAATAGAGACACATTTAATTTAGATAAGGATAAAATATCTGTTCAAGGCCCTCAAATAGGCAAGCACTATATGGAAGCCAATGCACAACCATGGGTAAACAATAAAATAAACTAAGTGGTCTTATTCTCCTAAAAGTAGAAGATAAAAAAAGAATAAAATCATTTCATTCCAAATTAAAAAAACATAATTTATTAGGAATCCCACCTATTGACATCTAGATTACCTAGGTGTTATCTTCCAATTGTCTAAACTTATCTTTCTTAGCCCATTATTCCTATCCACTACTTCTCCTTCTAATTTAAATCCCCAAATAAGGGAGTTAAATCCTACATATATTCTATCTAGATTAATATAACCACCAACCACTTTCCAACCCATGTCTCCATAAAGTAATTTATCTTCCATGTTCAATTAAGCACATGGAGGCTTTGTAGGCTTCTATGGTTTCTTCCCAGATTCACCTACCTCTTTTTTAGTTGATTTAAGTTTAAGGCAATCAATAGAAGATCTATTAGTCAACCACTAAACATTATATATGTTGGCTTCTATAACATAGGAATCCAAGAAGGGGTTAGTTAGATGTTAGTATGATAAAACCAATAAAAACATAGAGATATAACACCTAATACTAGATATTTAGGGGAGCAATGTAAAAATGCAAGTAACAAAAAAAATAAGACAAAACAAGTATTCTTTATATACATATAATATTTCCAAAATTTTATCAATTATTGATGCTCTTTATCTTGTATAAGCCCATTGAGTCTCAATATCTTTGAGTATACGCTCGAAGGGGTGCACCAAGAAAGGGGTGGGCAGACCATTGGTGCTTCACATGTTTTTAATCCATTTTACCTCTTACTATCTACACACTTGTCTCCTAAAAACCATTCCCCTAAAATTTTTCTTATATTTTGTACACTATTCTAATCATTTACCACCTTTAGTACCTCTTTTCCTAACCTACAAACTATTTTGATAGTTTTCATCACTAGGTCGACTGGGTTGACCTTGTCCTCGTATTGTAAAACTTATTTAAGGTCTAGGTTATCTCTTGGCCAATGTAGCCTATGACCTAGTGAGTTATTGTGAATAATGATATTAGGTTGACTGGGTCAACCATATTAGCTAAAATTTTTATAAGGGTTTAGGGTTAAATTTGCCTATATATACACAATCATTTTGCACTTATTTAGAGAAGAGAAGAAGAAGTAAGAGCTATTGCACATCTTCTTATCCACAATTATACTTGAGGAGAAAGTTTAGGGTTTAATGTTTTATTTAGAGGTATGGATCTTATCTTGTGGAGAAGTCTTTTGGATGCATTGATAGGTTGTATAGCCTAGAGCTGATTTATCCTTGTCATCCCTATATACCACAATAAACTCTTGCAAAGCACCTTGGCCAAGGGAGAGATTGAGGCTCGATAAGTTCATCTTCAAAGGTAAGTATTCTTAACTTTGTTCCTCCTTTGTAAGAGTAAATAGATATGAATTTTTACATCTCTTCCATGTATTAATATTATGCATACATTGACATCAGTATATGTCTTCTATGCATGTTTATTTTTTTCATTTATTACACACACTTTGTGCCATAAAATTTGGTGACCACTATATTAGATTTATTTTCTTTACTTGTTATTAGTATAGGGAATATGAAAACATAAGATTTAGTTAGTGTTGTTGCATGATTTTACTTGACTAGAGGCTTTTGAACCCTCCCTATTGATATTATTTGTGATAAAACATCCCCTAATTGGGTCTAGCAGATATATATTATTCATGTTCTTTATTATAAAATGTATGCCCAATCAGAACTGTAATTAGGATCTATCTTCTTTGACCTAGGATAGATTTGTGGATTTGATTCATTATTGATTCATACATTCTAGTGAACCTGACATTAATTAAAATCCTATAGTTTTTCTTTCACATTTTTCATTTATAAAATTTTATTTATTATTTTTATATATTTTTGATACTAGGTTGACCAAGATGGTAAAGTTTCTAACTTCTATGCATAGGTTTAACGCATAGTCACATCAAAATGACTATGTTCTTTCTATGTAGGTCTTCATCAGATAATATTACTAAATCAAATAAATCAACATAGTACTCTTGTTCAGTTAAAAATAGTATACAATGTCAAACAGGTTGACTTAGTATCTTATTCAGCTCAAAAACATCAAACTAAATCATTCAGGTTGACTTAGTACTCTAGACAAATTCCAAATAACAAACCAAGTTGATTAGGCTAGTATAGTCATCTTAATAGACTTCAAAAAATAGGGAATTCTAGAACTAGGTCAATCCAGTCAACATAATTAGTAGAATTTAAAAGAAACATTCAGTGTACTTTAACAAAAATTTCATAGTCCTCAACATATTCCAACCCACCAAGGTTCCTTTCTTTCTCTTTCTTTCAATTTAGTTATTCCTTATAGTTCTAGTTTTTAAAGTTTGTAGTCTTCAAAACTATAATCCTACAACAAACTAGCTTGACTTGGTTGACGTAATTTTGTAATCTATCTTTTGTCTAAAAGATTAGGTCAACCTGGTCAACTTATTTATGAAGGAATCTTGTTTCTATAATATAGTAGAGACCTTGTTAGCTCTGTTCTATAATGTTTGCATACACTATCATCTAAATCGACTCTGTACTATGCTTAAATTGGGAATTAACAATTATATCATAGTATTAAATTCACTCTTTCATTTTTTAGTTGTTTTCATGCTTAGAGTAGATCACATAGTCTAGCTATGTGGTTTTTTAATATAGTATTTAGTTTCACTATTTTATCTTTCTTGCACACAAAAACCAAATTGTATAATTTCAAAATGCATTAGAAAATTTGTCTTCCCAAGTCCTACCTACTTGGATTTCATCACTAAGGAGAAATCCAATTTGGTTTTTTGGCCAAGTATAAATACATAATTAAATATATATATTGTAAAATCACCTGACACATTTATGATTGTAGGATTATGAAGTAAGGGAGTAGTCCACAACACCAAGCTAGTACTATTACCAACACAAATCCATTTCATCCTAAACATCCTAAAACCATCCATAGATTGATTTATATTTTCCTACATTTATCTAACTTCCCTATCACACTTAAAATAACACTTTATAATAATCTAACATTCAAGATGACCACTTAGTTAACATTTTCTTTTCAATTGACTGCTTGCTCTTTACTCATTGTATGTTGTATTGTAAAAAATTGCATTGGCCAACATTGGTGCAATGTTCTGTGTTGTGTGCCTCAATTGGATCATTCTCATTGACCCAATTATTTTTTTGATTGCTTCCATTTCTTAATTTAAAGTGTATTACAAAAAATTTCCCTATTTTCAATACACTATCATTCTGTTCAACACAGTCTCTTACAAACTATCTTTTTCTTTGATTGAAGTATTAAGTTGACCTAGTTGACCAAATACTCATTTATACCTATCAATTTATATAAATAAGTCAACCTGGTCGACTCTATATCCTTGTCAGGCTCCTCTTTGCCCTAAGTTATAGTACTAGGTTGACCTGGTCAACTTTGTATCCTTATTGTCTTAGTTTTCATACCCTATTTTTAGTAATAGGTTGACCTAGTCAACTTTGTATTTTTATATGAATTTTGTCTCTCCTTGATATTGCATCAACTTTAACTTCTATAATCTCTCTCCTTAGTCATGAAATTCATGTTTTAAGACAACACAAAATTAAATTCAATATATATAATGAGTTTTACCAACCCTAATAGGCTCTCCCATAAACAACATGTGGCTTCTATCCTAAATGAAAGTAATTTGCATATATCCACTCACACTACAAACTATGGAACCCCTCCTCATTCCTCTTTATTTCATAATACTCTCTTCTCATTTAAAGATCAACTTGAATTAGAATATACCCCAAAAATGCTCTTCTTCATCAGTGAGTTTCCTTAACATCGAGGAAAAGATCCTTATACTATTTACCATCTCATGATAAGTGGTCAAGTTGAGGAACACCATTCACCTTCTCCCACATTCTCACATGGATTTGGGGATACCAACTTATTTTATTCTTAGTCTCTTCCCTCTATTTTGATGCCTTATCATATAATGACTTATTCCTCTTTGATTTCATCTACCTATATACCTAGTATCTCCACTAAAATGGTAGGTTTTACATCTAGTGGGCCTCTTCCAAGATCCAATCTTCATAACTCTTGATTTAGTGCATCATTTTATACCCAATGTAATCATGCCGCTAGTGATGCTTCTCCTCTTCCATTTACTAGTCCATATTTTACCACACAAGAATTTTTTCCACTAGTGCCTCACTTACAAACAGTTCTTCTTAAGATCCTACTAACACCCATAGTGGTACCAAAGCCACTACTACTAATTATAATAATTCACATAATGACACTAATGTAACTAAAACCCATCAATTCCTATTAAAAAATCCTAATCAAATGAATGTTTTTCAAGCTAACAATGAAAATCAAATGATGTAAATGTAAAATAATCTTATCCATGTTTAAACCCACCCTCAATAAATGTCATGGGGCTTGCATAATCGTAATGTTCCCCCACCTCATCTTTAGTATTCCCATGGTAATATTATCCCTCAACCTCCTCTTGTTAATAATACAATCAAGCATATTCAAAGTGAGCCTCTTACATCTCAAATTTCTAATATCGATATAGGAGGTATCACCCCTACCATTTATTATAATGGAGTAAATAGTCATACTCTTCATTTAAAAACATTTGGAAATCTATATAAAGACTGGGTCAAGTTAAACACATTTGGCACTACCAAGATATTAGCAAAAAATCTCATAGTTGATGCTTTAGATTGGTACAACTAACTGAAATCTCATTCCATTACTAGTTTGGAAGATTTAGTAAATGTTCTAGTCCAAGAATTCCAAACGAGTGATCTCCTTAAGAATACCTTGGCCCATTTTATCAATTATAAGTAACTTGAGACCAAAACTACCCAAGATTTCATTAAAAGATTTAAGACCTTGTCTAACAAATGTGAAAATAATATGGCATATGATAACCTTTTAAATCTCTTTACCAATGCTCTTTTCCTAAGTTGAAATATTAGGCTTGAATTCTCTCTCCATGTACTTTGGAAGAGGCCATTGACCAAGCCAAGGATCAATATTTACTTATGCATCAATTCAATCCATCCCAACCTTATATGGGTAATCGCATGTTACTCAAGAATAAGAATCACCACACTACCAATGATGGCATCACTAACTCTTACGATGCCATTTATACTATTTAATCTATTATTCCTAAGCAAAATTTGGAATAATCCTCCCCTCCTAACCACATCACCAATCCTCATTTACCTTCATCCAACAAAATTAATGTTCATAAACCTTTATCTATAGAATAATTACAAAATAATCTACCAAGGCCTCTGCCATGAAAACTTGATACCACTAGTCCCATGAAATCTTGGTATGATCTCAATAAATTTTGTTGGTTTTATGCTAGTTGGGGTCAATCTCATGAGACCTATTGTTAGATTCATAATTTGTCTATGGATTTACTTCTTGGTCCTAATTTTGACCATAATTTTATCATTCATAAACACCAATAAGCCTATAACATTGCTTTCAAATCCCATGAAACATAAACTAAATCTAAAGATTTGAGCTCGGTTAATGTTCACTTTTCTATCTATAAAGATCTTCTTCTAAATCACCAAGATAACCAATAAATTCCTACCCCTTATAACAATAATATTGATAGTCTTCTTGACCCAAATACTAAAGAGAATGTGATCAATATGACTAATATGCTAAGGGTGGTTGCTTTCATTGATCCTCAACCCATCCACATACCTCAATTATCTCACACATTTTATGTTATACAAGATTATTATCCAACTCACTTAACTGAGTTGGGGAAAGAAGACCTCATATATTTTGATGAACCAATTCTAACACCTCATTTGGATAACACTTCACATTCCATTTCTACCATCCCTCTAACTTATTTACCTATCACCAATGATACTCAAACTTATATCAACACTTGTTCTCATACCAAACTTACATAAACTACCCCATCTCCTCAAGATAATCAACAAACTTGTCCCCTAATTAAACCTTCTACCTCTTATCAACATAAATTCACATGTACTTTAGTTCCTTATTTCAAGGACCTCCTTCAACACTATGCATCTCTTTCTAGTAGTCTTCCTATGGGTTATAATGAGTGGGATCCTATCATGGATCTTACTAACCTCCCATCTCAAATCCCCTTTCTCTAACTTATGTAGACCTCTCCATGTCATCATAATTATCTTATGTAACTTTTATTTGAAATGAACATCCCTCATCCTTCCATAGCAGGATGAGAAACTTCCTTATCTAGATCAGAAGATGGCATATTGAAATAATGCAAAGAGATGTCCATACATATTGATCAAATAATAGACAGTCCTCTTTCCTTCAAATTTCTCATAGCTTCTATGATTCTTGATGAGATTTTAATTTGTGCATATGATCCTCCATTTTTTATCAGCATCTAAATTAGTGATATCCAAGTCAAGCATGATTTTATTGATAAAGATTATGGCACTTGTGTTACATTTCTTGATTTTATCAAAACCCTTGGATATTCTAAATACAATCCTAAATCCATACATAGCACATTTCAAGGCTATGACCAAAGGAAAATGCCTCTTTTAGGTTGTGTGTGGCTCCCCATTACCATCCAACCTATCACCATTAGTGTGAAGGTGATGATATTCAAACCTCCTCTATCCTATAACATTTTTTTTAGTACGCCATGGACTTATTGTATAAGAGCAATTGCCTCTTCCACCTTCTAATGTGTTAAATTTCCTCATAATTGAACCATATATAGGATTCAAGGTGAAACTAACCCTTATAATTTTGAACAATTCCAAGACCATGGTATATTCAAGATTCCTACCCTTGAACCCACACCAAGAATTCCATTTTGTGAATCTCAATTATTTAAATTTCTTATCAATTCCACCCAAGGTTACAATGGTCATCCTGGATTCAATGGGAATATACCCCCTAACCTCCTAGATTACAATGATGATGAGCTTGATGAAATCAATCTCAAAATTAAAACTTTGGATCTCTCACCTCAGCTCATCTCTTATCTTCCCACTTCTTTGAAACCTCATTCTCATCAATCACCTTTTGATGACATCCCTATAATCTTAACTAAGACTCAACATTCCATTCATCACACCACATCAAATGACAAGGTCATCCATACATACACCATTGATTTTCATACACTTGATTATGATTATGGATATACATTAGATGGTCTATTTTTAGAGGTCTAGTTTAGGCCTGAGATGCTAAAATGATTCATTATCATTCCTATTTTCTTCAATATTTTAGTATATATTCTAGTATTCCATCCTATAAGTTTCCTAATTTTAGTATTTTTCCTTTTTATTGCATGGTAGAGATAGTGTACACACCTCTAGTTTCTAAAAAACCCCATAGGAGTATGCTTATATATCATGCTATGACTGGTTCTTATCACTTTGTTAGATACCATGACCCCTATAGCCTACTTATCCTTGAGATGCTTGAAACTATCCTTTAACCTTATGTGGATGCCACCCCTCCCTTAGTAGATCCTAGTTAAGATCCCATTCCCACTCTTGTTCTAGCTAAGTCTTTTATTGTTTATGATCCTATTGCTTCTTCAGTAGAGCCTTGTCTAGTCTCTCCACTAACCCCACCTTATCTTTGGTATGGTTTTCTCCCTTTACCATAGCTGACTCCTTCACCCACGAAATGGGCCAATTAGAATTATTGTGACATTCATAAATTTATCGATCGTTAGACTTGATATTGTTCCCTATACCAAGCTCTTTATTTTAGGTTTCCCCTCCTCTTGTGAGTATACCTATCGAGACTACTCATAGGCATATTTGTTGCTTCCAAGGAAAAAATAATAATTCATCCACACATTGTCAAAAATTACAACAATATATTGACACCTTGCATCCCACTACTCCTCATCCCTTAGACAAGGCTATACCTCACTCAAAAGTATTACCTGAGTATATTCCTAAGTATAGAGAGTTATATTATCTCTAGCAGCAATGTGGTACACATCACACTAATAATTTCCACATCCTTTAGTAACATCTTAAGGATTACCTCCTAACCATTCTTTCACCTTATACCTTTCCTCCCATAGGTCACTCTCTAAATAAGCCTCACCCTTCTTCCCAAATAGCTCCACCTCTTGTGGTCCTTTCTCCACATACTATTCCTCCACCCATGAATTCCTTACCTATGGACCTTCCTTCACCCTTGGATTTTTTTCCACCCATGGTACCTTCCTCACTAGTGACCCATTCTTATCCTATAGAAACCACTCACATGGATTCTCTTGAGCATCCCTTGCATGGTATTCCTCATCAACATGATCCTTCAAGAATTCTTACCATTTCTATCAAGGAGATTTGAAGTGAATTATTCTCTCAACTTTCACTAAAGATCGATGAAACTTTACTTGTAGTTTAAGTTCAACTTTATAGAGATTTATTGGATGTTATGGATAATGTGTGTGGACAAAAATAGCAGTACTTATGAATAGATGTATGGTGTTCTTATATTTTCATTTTGGATTGGACGTGTGATCTAACTTTACATTTATCAATTTTTATATCATTTGACATTGTGTCAAATTTTATCTATCTTACATGGTGACTTTTGTTTTGCACTTTATATTGCTTATAATGTCATGATGTTCTCTTATGGATTCATTTTCATAAATTACATTCTTTTTCTTCTCAAGTTCATTTTATTATGATTCCATTTTTATTTTTCATGATTGTTTTATATCTTATCTCTATAACCATGGATAATTAGTATTCTTAATTGGCTATACAAACCTTTCTCCCTTTAGTCATTCCTCATTTACCATATGATCAGTTAGCAAAAAATTCATCTCATTATAATATCCTTTTACTAATCCACTTTGGATCTCCCTTTGAATATCCTTTACTCCCTTTCACAAACTAGGCATATACATGGTTTAGACTTGAGATAACATGTTAATTCATATTTAATCCTAAGTTTTTTAGTCAATATTATCCTTGGATACTTAGATTCTTATAGCCAAAGCCTAAAGCTCACTCATGTGTATCACTCTATTTCTCATGATTGGTCATTTTAAGTCTATATGGATGAGGAATAGAATAATCCATAATATATTCGAAATCCAAATCATTTAACAAAATTCAATGATCTAAAAGGCAAGATAAAAAATTTCAAAATTCAAATCACACTAAAATATGTGATTCTAAGCACATCTCCTTTTTTTCTAATTGAATCTCAAACTCCTTAGTTGGCCTCACAATAGAGTCAAGGTGCATTGGGGTGTGGTAGGCCAGTAGATTAGAAAAGGAGAATAAAAAATATTTTAATGTTACCTACTTTCACACACAAGTACCCAATCTTTGTAATAGACCGATGGCTCTATAATGGGTCTTGAGGAATGGTGAACATGTCATGGTGACATAGGTGCATTTTAATTTTCTTTTTCAAAATTACCTAAATGAGTTGATCTTATTAGCACACTTATTTTCCTACATAACTTCCCATCTTTATTTAGTATGTTTTATGTTTACTTCATTAATATTTAATCTTTTTATTTTCCAATTGCATTTAAGAATCCAACCATTTTTATTAAGCTTTTTGTACTTCCCAACATGAATTAGTGTGATTAATCTAAGCCAATTTTGAAAATTTTGTTTCACTTTTATACTTTCCAATGTGATTTAGTATGATTGATTTACTTAATTGATTTGCTTTTATACCATTAGTCTTTCACATGCTTTTAATTTTTTTACATTATTTTCATACTTCCCAACATGATTTAGTGTGATTTTCCTTGTTTTAATTTGGTGTCACTCTTTGTCATGATTTAAAAACAATTTTTGACCTTCTGTTTACCACTCTTTGGTTTTTTATACTTATTCATCTTTTATTTATTATGTATTACATTTTTTTTATTGATTATACTTTGTTAAGATTTTTTTTCTCATTTATTTTTAACCATGCATGTGGACTACATAATTATAAAAAATAAAAACACAACACATATATTTCCTATAGCATATACAACAACAACAAAGTACATATGCTAGAAATAAATATATCCATGCATCTATAACCATAATACAAACTCATAGGATCAACATCCACCTATCAAAATAAGATACCTCTCTCTCTCTATATATATATAGAGAGAGAGAGTTGTGCATTTGGCTACCACTATTCATTTTGGATAGGTACATGCCCAGGTGGCCAACTTACAAGGACATGTAGCAGGCTTGAGATCTCAGACATCCTCATTGGAGCATACTATTTAGAGGGGACTATTTGAGTCATCTATGGGTAGCATTCCTAGGCCACAAGATAGACATTATATAGACCAACCTTAGAGTTGTAATGATGTATTTTTTCACCTTGTATCAAAAACACATTATATATATATATATAATGTGTTTTTGATACAAGGTGAAAAAATACATCATTACAACTCTAAGGTTGGTCTCTATAATGTCTATCTTGTGGCCTAGGAATGCTACCCATAGATGACTCAAATAGTCCCCTCTAAATAGTATGCTCCAATGAGGATGTCTGAGATCTCAAGCCTGCTACATGTCCTTGTAAGTTGGCCACCTGGGCATGTACCTATCCAAAATGAATAGTGGTAGCCAAATGCACAACTCTCTCCTAAGTCAAGGCCTTCTATGCCTATGCTTATCACATTCCCACCCCTATCAGTAGTTTTGGTGCATCTTTGCATGCCTTTATCTACCTCATAACCTCCCCTGCTAATCTAACCCATCTCATTTCAGCTAGGGCAGATGGTACCATAGGATCATCCAATATGGTAGGGTCATATGGCACTAGCACCCTATCCAAAATATCATGGAGTGCTCCCATAAATAGGGATCCCCATCTAGCCTACTCCTCATCTACAAGATCTAAAAAATTCAAACCAAATAGGCATTAGATCATAGTGATATATCAAAATCAATCTATCTATATAACTAGTATTGTATATCTAAGACTAAAAGTTATAGCCATTATTACCTATCCAAGTGTCACCAAGAACTATCTCCTTATTTGCCTGTTCATCGAGCATGGTCTCTCCATTGGCTCATCCCTTGAGTACCTCATCTGTGGGATGCCTCCCAATCAAATCAAACCCTAGGGTCACCACCCATGCATGTCAAAATCCTTGACTTAGTATTTCCTCTATAGACCAAATATTTTTAGAATCCTTATGTTGTAGAGAATTGTTTCCTCTATTATATGCCTATATTGTAAAAGAATTGATTACTTGCTCTTTTTGCACTAATATCTATAGGTTTTCCTAATGTTCCTCAAATTGGATGCCTTCACATCTCTCACATCTCTTTATTTATCTAAAAAACTAAGGTAAGTAAAGGTATGTGTTTTTTAAATCTATCTTTTCATTTATCTTATTTTCTCCTTACTACACTTTGCTTAGCTTCAACATTATGTGTCATCATGTTCTATTCCTGAAGTACCATCCCATCTTACACTCACATGACACATGATGAGATTCAAGTGGGGCATATGTATACACATAATATTTTCAAAATTTTATCAATTATTTATGTTGCTTATCTTTCAAGAACCTATTGAGTTTCAATCTCTTTGAGTACATGCCTTAAGGGTTGCATTAAGAAATGGGTGAGTAGACCATTGGTGTTTCATAGTATTGTTTTCCTTTCTTCTACTTATTATCTACACACTTGTTATATACACATAATATTTTAAACTCTACCACTTACTAACACTTTATATCTTGCAAGAATCCATCGAGTCTCAATATCTTTGAGTGCATAACCTAAAGGGTGCACTAGGAAAGAGGTGGGTAAACCATTGGTGCTTTGTAGGATTGTTATCCCATTTTTACACTTGTTATCTACACACTTTTCTCCTAAAAACCTTTACCCTAAGCTTTGCTTCTTATTTTGTACCTTTCTCTAGTCATTTATCATCTTCATTAGCCCTTTCCCTAACCTGAACACCTTTTGGTAGTTTACATGACTATGTTAGCTAGGTCGACTTAGTATTTTTATTTACAAAGTTTTCTAAGAACTAATTCATCTATGGACAACATAGTTTATTATCTAGTTATGTTTTGTCAATTTCAATACTAGGTTGATCGGGTCAACCTTATCAACCAAAACTTTTGGAAGGGTTTAGGGATAAATCTAACTATATAAACACATTCATTTCCATAATTTATCATGAAGACAAGAAGAAATAAGACCTATTATTAATTTACTTATCCACCATTCTACTTGAGGAGAAAACTTGGGGTTTCATACTTTCTTTGGAGATATGGATCTTGTCTTGTGGAGAAGTCTTTTAGATCTATTGATAGGTTGTGTATCCTAGAGATGATTTAACCTTATCATCCTTACATACCACAACAACCTCTTGAAATTAACCTTGGCCAAGGGAGATATTGAGGCTCCATAGCTTTGTCTTCAAAGCTAAGTATTCCTAACTTTAATCTTCTTTTGTAAGAGTAGATAGATACGCATTTTTACTTTTTTACATGCATTAGGATTCTATATATATTGACATGAATATATGTATTTCATGCATGTTTAATTTTAGTGTTCATTACCTCCACTTTGTGCCACAAGCTTTAGTGAGCACTAGATTAGATTTTGCTTTACTTTTTATTAGTATAGTGAATATGAAAACATAGGACTTAGGTTTATTGCATGATTTTGCTTGATTTGAGGCTTTGGAACCCTCCTTAGTGATATTATTTATATAAGAGATTCCATAATTCATTCTATCATATACATATTGGTCATGATCTTGATTATCTAATGTATCCCTAAGATGAAGTGTAAGTAGTATATATCTTCTCCGAGCTAGTATTGATTTTTAGATATCCTGCATTTCCCATTGCATACATTCTAGTAAACCCAACATGAATCTAACCCTTGAAAGTTTTCTTTCATTCTTTCATTTCTATCATATTATTATTTTTTTATATTTATGATACTAGGTCAATCAGGTCAATATAGTTCTAACTTTTGTGCATAGGTTTAACACATAGTCGTATCAGAACAAATCTATTCTTTCTATGTAGGTCTTCATCGGAAACACGTTTCTAGATCATATAGGTCAACACATTAATATTCTTCAATTTTAAATAAAAAAATAAGTTGACTAGGTTAACTTAGTTTTCCAGTCAATATCCAAAATAATAAACTAAGTCATGCAAGTCAACTTAGTCTTACAGTCAACATTCAAATAAGATATTAAGTTAGGCATGCCCACTTAGTGTTTTAATTAGCATCTAGATAAATAAACTAAGCTAGGTAGGTTGAATTAGTATTTCAATAAATATCCACATAATAAACTAAGTCATGTAGGTCAACTTAGTCTTCTAGTCAGCATCTAGATAACAAACTAAGTTGACCAAGTTGACTTAGTCTTCCAGTCAGCATATAGATAACAAACTAAGTTTTAAAAGTTGAATTAGTATTCCAATCAACATCGACATAACAAACTAAATCAACCATGTCAACTTAGTCATATTAATAGGCTTTACTAAATAGGGTTTCATAGAGCTAGGTTGACCTAATTGACTTGGTTTACATAACTTGTAAGCAACCTTCAAGGCACTTCAATAGAAAATTTACAATCCTAATTATCTTCAAACTCACCAAAGTTCCTCTCTTTCTCTCTCTTTCAATTTAATACTTCATTATAGTTATTTTTTTAGTTTTCATTCTTCATAACCAAAATACTATAGTAAACTAAGTTAACTGAGTTGACTTAGATCTATAGTTTGTATTATACCTAAAAGACTAATTTAACCCAATTGACTTAGTTCTTAAGGACTCTTGCTTATATAGTACAATAGTGACCCTATCGACACTATTATATAATGTTGGCATATAGAATCATCTGAACTGACTCTATACTATTCTTAATTTCATAATTAACAATTATATGCTAGTAATTCTTTCACACTTTCAATTTTAGCTATGTGCATGATTAGAGTATCTTACATAGTCTAATTAGGTGGTTTTTCAATATAGCATTTAGTTTCCATATTTTGTTATTTTTTCACATACTACCAAATCACATAATTTTAAAAATGCATTTAAACATTTGTCTACCCAATGCCTGCCTACTTGGATGTCATTACCAAGGGGAAAGCCAACTTAGTTTTTTAGCCAAGTGTAAAAACATGGTTAATGGTAAATATTGGTGAAGCACCTGATACCCTTATCAATACAAAACTGTGAAGTGAGGGGGTAGGTCCCAATACCTATCTGGTACCATTACCAACACAAATCCCTTTTAGCCTAAACATCTTAAAATCATCCATATATTGCCTTCTAGTTCCCTACTTTTAGTCAACTTCCAAATCACACTTAAAATAACACTTTATAATAATCTAACAACATTTATATGACCACTTAGTTAGCATATACTTTTTAGTTGATTGCTTGCTCTTTACTCATTGTATGTTGTATTGTAAAACCTTGCATTAGCTAGAGTTGGTGTAAGGCTTTGTTTTAAGTTCCAATTGGATCATTCTCATTGATATAATTGTTTGTGTGTTTTCTTTGATTTATTCCTTCAAATTACATTGCAAAATATTTCCCTATTTTTAGCACACTATAATTTTGTTTGACATGTTCTCTTATAGACTATCTTTTTCCCTATTTATAATACTAAATTGACTTGGTTAAGTATGTGTCCCTTTTGCCAATTATGTTACAGTACTAAGTCAGCCTATTTGATTTTATATCCTTATTTACTTAGTATCATACCCTTTTTATAGTACTAAGTTAACTTGGTCAACCCTGTACTATTATTTACCTCTTGGATTGTTGTACATAGTCAACCTTGTTGACTCTGTACACCTTTCTTGATATTATTCTATGTGTGGTTATTTAGTATTATTTCATAATGATATCATCTTTTAAACCTCTGCTTAGCTAGTAACATTTCATAATTAATAATTTAGATCATAACCTCACTTATTTTATTACTTCAGATGAAACTATTCACTTTCTTCCTTCATCTTTTCCTTATCCAAAACCAATCACTACACAATGTAATTTAGTTGAGGTCCTTCATCCTAGTCCTCCTCCCAATACTAATGTTTGGAATCCTCCTCTCAATAATAATGTTGGTAATCCTCCATCCAATGCCCTTCTTCGCACCACCACTAATAAACTCCCTCATAAAAACATTAATGCCCCACATTTAAATACTAATGTACAAATTGACACAACTCAAATTCTTTCTCAAATAGTTAAACAAATGAACATCATGTAAATAACTAATCATTCCCAAATTATGCAAATGCAATAATAATTATTACACATGACTAGTTAACCACCTCAAGTCATCATGTCTCAACCAAATCAAAATTTTATCCCTCCTCCTCTTAGAGGTGCCAATGGGAATATCATCCCTCAACCTCTAATGAATCAAAAAATGCTTCAACATCTTAAAAATTAACCTTTAACCCCATTCATTACATCCAGAGATATTGGAAACATTTCTCCAACTATCACATATGATGGGACTAAGGATCCTACTATCTTTCTTAAGCATTTGGTAATCTCTATAAGGAATGGGTCCAAACTAACACCTTTTCTACCACCAAGATCTTAGTCAAAACCTTTGTTGGTGATGCACTTGAATGGTACAAAACAATTCATAGGCATTTCATCTCATAACTAGAAGATTTAGTTAATGCTCTAGTGAAGGAATTCCAACATGATGACCTTCTTGAAAATTACCTTAGCCATTTCATCAATGTCAAACAACTTCCTAATGAATCTACTCACACTTTCATCAAATGATGGAAATGTATAGATCACAAATTAAACCATAATATTAATGATGATACTCTTTTAAAACTATTTTTACTGCTCTTAAATCTCCCTTTCAATATAAAGTTCAATATTTTCCCCTAAAACTTTAGAAGAAGCCTTAGACCAAGTAAAAACTCAAGAATTGTTATGAATCAATTTGAAAAAACTCAAACAACTAATAAAGAACTTTCTAATCATTTTCTCATAACATTAATTAATCCAAGCCTCCCCAACCTAAAAATGGATCATCCAATTTAACCAATTTAACCCAACCCACTGTCTCTTGAGTCTAGAATAACTTAAGAAGACACTACTACCCTCTAAACCCATGAGATTTGATCCTTCCAAAACTCCTCCAAAATGGTACAATCTTGATAAGTTTTATTTGTGGCATGCTAATATAGATCATTTCCATAAGTCTTATCATGATTTTGTCTAATTTATTCTTACTTCCTTTCTTGGTCCACATTTTAATCTTGATACTCTAACAAAACAATGTTATCAAGACTATCTTCAATCTTTTCAAATTCAATCTAAAGAATGACAATCACCTCAACATCAACTACCTAATGAACAAAAATAATTATCCCATACCTACACCTCATCCACTAATGTTCTTCAAACCACAATTGATATTTATGCATACAATAATAAGGAAAGGATAACTAGCATGAACAACTTTAAACATATCTTTGCATCCATTCAATGTCAACCTCTTAGGTCACATAAACCAAAGGAATACCTAGTGCAAATGCCTACTCTAAAGTATATCATACATGGTCCTACTTTACCTCTTTTGCCTCTTCATACCTCTCTTAAAAATTCTATGTCACATTATGCATACCTAAAATATAATAAACCAACACATTTACCTGTCTCCAAATGCACCTACCAACCTAATACAAATCATTTTAATTATTCAATGTTACCTTACTCCACCTCACATATTGGGGCATCTTGTGATGCTCATCCACATTCCCATTTAGACATTGGGGCATCTTGTGATACCCATCCCTACATCCAATTACCCATTGGGGCATCTTATGATGCCCACACTTATTATACAATGCATAATAACAAAGAAATTCAACTTCAAAAAACCTTTCAATACTTATATACTTATCTTTCACATGCTCATCTTTGATAAAGATGTTAGCATAGGTCCTAATTGTTATTTTTTGTCTCATGTTTCTTTTCTTTTTTGGTGCACTTTACTTATTTAAGTCACACTTTACTAGCATCATTATTACCTTTTGGTCCTTTAGTTTTTTTACACATTACATTTGGCATTTGTTTTAATTTTGATTCTTATATATCTATTTAATTTTTGTCTTTTTTATGTCATTATTTGCCTTAGTAGCTTTATGATTATTTTCCTCCATTATTTAACATTCACCTCATTAGTGTTCACCTTGTGAGTTGTAATATAATACCATGGATATGACCTAGCATTCCTCATAAATTATAACATTAAAACACATTTAATTCACATTTTGGGATGACTACTAATTTAATTGGTGCTTATGCTAGATACAATATAGGTTAACATGGCTTATCTAGTAACATGACTATCATAACATAGCCCCATACCTTTAATAACACTATTTTACCTCATTGTGATCAGCTATGACCATATTCATCATTGTATCATTTATTACATAGATGGATCTCTCATGATCCCCATATTTCCCTTATTTCCTTTCATTTAAGGCTTACATCGATCATTTTTGACATTTCACATTGATTTTTGGGCATGTATAGGAGTCTTTTGACACCTTGGTCTTTAGGTTATTTTCTCTAGTGACAAAGTGTAATCTCTCTTATGTTTGTCACCTCTTTTACTCATGTTTGGTTCTCTGAATCTGTATGGAGGAGGAGGAATAGAAAAATCCCAAAAAATGTTAAAATCCAATTCATAAAATATAAACAAAAGGCATTTATTAAAATGCAAAAATAATCTTAAAAGGAAGATCACACCAAAAGACATTATCTATATTTGACACATCTCCTATTTTAGTCAAAGGTCAAACTCCATAGTTGACCTCATGATAGAACCAATGTCTATTGGGGTGTAGTAGGCTAGTAGACTAGGGTAGGAGGTCTCATTATACCATATAATATATAGTGCCACCTACTTTCTCATGCAAGTACCCAATCTTCATACTAGACCAATGGATCTATAAGGGGTCTGAAGGAATGAGGAACACATTGTGGGAAGGTAGGTCTATTTTAATTTTCATGTCTGTAGCCTTTATGGGTTGATCTATGTACTTTACTTTTTATCCCAAGCTTTTTGTTCATTAGTAAAAATGTCCTAAGTCCTTGGTGTTGATAGTTATTATCCTTTTTCACTTGCCTAATGTGTCTCATTCTTGTTAAGGATGTTCACATCACCAATGTGGTGCCTCACATTCCTTATTTACATCACATTTTCCTTATATTCCCCTTTTTGGATATTTATGTTAGTTGATCACATCCTTGATTACCTCTAACTTGTTATGCTTCTTGATTTATAGTTTGTGAACTACATTATAAGACCTTGAATAGGACCAAGCCTTCCTCACAAACACCCTTACACTATTTTATTACCAAACCATCTCATTTTCATACTAGTAATTTCATTAGGTTATTGTGTTTTCTTACATTTTATCTTAAAAAAAGCACTATGTTTGAGTTTTCATCCTTTAGAGATTTTGATTTTCATCTATTTATCATGTTCTTATTTGATTTTTATGTACTTCACTTATCTTACATATGACATTTGGAAATTTTACATGTTTTTATTTATTTATGATTTCTTCATCTTCATTTTGCATACTTGTATTACATCTTGATTTAAATTTCATTTTAATTCATTTGAATTTTTATTTATGTTTGATTCAACATGCCTATATTACATGGGATTACTCGTCACTTACATATTTTTGTTAAAGTTTTCATGCATTGATATCTCATTTTCCATTCATGTTTTACATGCTTCCCAATGTGATTTAGTATGTTCTACATTCCTTTTTGCCATTCATGTTTTACATGCTTCCCAACATGATTTATTATGGTCTACATTAATTTTTTCCATTCATGTTTTACATGCTTCCTAGCATGATTTAGTATGTTTTACATTCTTTTTTGCAATTTACATTTTAAATGCTTCCCAATGTGATTTAGTATGTTCTATGTTATTTTATTTTAATTTATTTATGTTTTACATACTTCTCAATGTGATTTAGTATGTTCTAAATTATGTTTTGCCATTTATGTTTTACATGCTTTCAAATTTGATTTAGTGTGTTATACAATCATTTGGCATTCAATTACCACCATTTTTTCATTTATTTTCTAGAAATATTTTAGTTCTAACCTTTCCTTAACAATCCTAATTTTGTAATTTTACTAAGTAATTCAATGATAATTTAACCATCCTATGCATGCACACATTGCTTCTATTAATAGTCTTGTATCCACAGGGTTTCTAAAATGTAGGTACTACACCCTCCACAATCAAGAATATGATGTTTACATACAATTATTTAGTGGAAAGGTAAGTTAAGATATGTAAATGGTATTTTCAATTATTTGCATTTGATTTTAACATTAATTTTTTTATGTAACTTTTAGTAATCTCAATTTCATGCGTTTATATGTTCTTTATCAAAGCACCATCCCCTATTACACTCATGTGACATGTGATGAGCTTTGAGTGGGGCATATATATACACATAATATTTTAAAACTTTACCACTTAGTAAAACTTTATATCTTGGAAAAACCCATCAAATCTCAATCTATCTAAGTGCACACCCTAAGGGATGCACCAAAAAGGGGGTGGGAAGACCATTGGTGCTTTGCAAGATTTTTGTCCCCTTTTTCCACTTATTAGCTACACACTTTTTTCCTAAAAACCATTCCCCTAAGCTTTTCTTCCTATTTTTCACTTTCCTCTAGTCATTTATGATCTTCATTAGCCCTTTCCTTAACCTAAACCCCTTTTTATCATTTTACATGACTATGTTAGCTAGGCCAACTTAGTATTATTATTTACAAAGCTTACTAAGAACTAAGCTGACCATGGCTGACATAGTTCATTATCTACTTATGTTTTTATCAATTTCAATACTATGTTGACCGAGTCAACCTCATCAGCCAAAACTTTAGAAGGGTTTAGGTTTAGATCCACTTATATAAACACATTCATTTCCATCATTTATCATGAAGAGAATAAGTAAGAGATATTTTCCATATGCTTATCCACCATTATACTTAAGGAGAAAACTTAGGGTTTCATAATTTCTTTGGAGATTTGGATCTTGTCTTGTGGAGAATTATTTTGAATGCATTAATAGGTCATGTAGCCTAGAGATGATTTATCCTTGTCATCCTTATATAACACAACAACCTCTTGCAAAGCACCTTATCTAAGGGAGATATTGAGGCTCGATAGGTTCATCTTCAAAGGTAAGTATTATTAACTTTGTTCTTCCTTTGTAAGATTATATACATACGCATTTTTACTTCTCTTTCATGTATTAAGATTTAGTATACATTGATGTGAGTATATGTCTTCTATGCATGTTTACTTTTAGTGTTTATTACCCCCATTTTATGGCATAATATTTAATTAGCACTAGATTAGATTTTTCTTTACTTGTTATTAGTACAGTGAATATGAAAACATAGGACTTAGTTAGGGTTATTGCATGATTTTCCTTAACTGGAGGCTTTGGAACCCTCCTTAGTGATACTATTTATGATAAGAGATCCCATAATTTGGTCTAGTAGATCCATATTGGTCATGAACCCAATTATCTAATGTATCCCTAATGAGAAGTGTAAGTAAGATCTATCTTCTCCAAACTAGGTTTGATTTATAGATATACTACATTTCCCATTGCATATACTTGTCTCCTAAAAAGTATTCCCCTGAGCTTATTATTCTCTTTTGTACACTCCTCCAGACATTTACCACCTTTATTATCAATTTTCTTAACTTGAAACCTCTTTTTATAGTTTACATGACTAGGTTGACTAGGTTTACCTTGTACTCTTATTGGCAAAAATTATTTAGGGTCTAGGTTGGCTCTTGGCCTACCTAGCCTATGACCTAGTGATTTTTTTCTAATAACAATACTAGGTAGATTAGGTCAACCCTATTAGATAAAATGTTTGGAAGATTTTAGGGTTAATCCACCTATACATACATAATCATTTCACTATTATTTAGAGAATAGAATAATAATTAAGAGTTAATGTGCATCTATTTATCCATAATTCTACTTGAAGAACAAGCTTAAGGTTTAATACTTTCTTTGGAGATATGGATCTTGTCTTGTGGAGAAGTATTTTGGATGCATTGATAGGTTGTGTATCCTAAATTCAATTTATCCTTTTCATCCTTGCATACCATAAAAACCTCTTATGAAACACTTTGGCCAAAGGAGAGATTAAGGATTGGTAGGTTCATCTTCAAAGGTAAGTATTCCTAACTTTATTCTTTCTTTGTAAGAGTATATAGATATGCATTAGTATTTTTTATACATTGACATGTGTATATGTCTTCTATGTATATTTAATTTTGTTTTTTATTACCCCCATTTTATGCCAAAAGCTTTGGTGAACACTAGATTAGATTTCTATGCTTTACTTGTTATTAATATAGTGAATATGAAAAAATAGGACTTAGTTAGGGTTATTGCATGATTTTTCTTTATTGAAAGCTTTATAACCCTCCCTAGTGATATTATTTGTGATAAGAGATACCTTAATTGGGTCAGCATATCCATATTGTTTATGTTCCCATTTATCGAATGTATCCCAAATTCAAAGTGTAAGTAGGATCTATCTTCTCTAAGATAGGATTGATTTATGGATTTGATGCATGTTTTATTACATACATTCTTCGTCTTCCTTGTGAGCAAGAGTTTTAAGTTGACCTTCGATGGATTTGCTCATACATGTGCTCAAAGAGTCTTTAAAAATGGTGCTCCTTACATCATTTATCCTTGTCACTTTTGTCTTATTTTGGCTAGGCTGAGCTTGGCATGTGAATCTATTTCTAATTAATTTGGCATTATAACTCTACTTGAGATCTTCTTGAAGGCATTCTAGTAGAATAACCTTACACATAAAATCTTCTTGAAAGAGAAGGAGGTCTCTCTTATTTATAGCTTTTCTTGAAATCCCATGGATCAACCATGACCATTCAATCCAATATCAAGATGAAGGGCTCATAATTGGACCAATTTTGGAGGCAGAAGGCACAAAATGCTACAATTAATAAGCATGGCTTACCATTTTAGATATTTGTTTTCATTAACTTATTGAGTGCTTTCTAACTTTAAGGGTGATGTCATGGCCTGATATTTTGCATTTTAAAATTCCAATTTTAGATATTAATTAATTATACATGCATTATTTAACTAACCACTTAATTAGGTTTAATCAATTAAGTAAATTTTATTAGTCCATTGAACTTTTTTTAAAAGTTGGTTAGGTGCCCGACTTAATTGGACTAAAATGTCAGTTTGCTAGGTCACAACTTGATTAGGAATAAACCCATGGGAGGTTATTGTTACATATAGGTTAATGCCCTAAAGAAGGAATCCTCAACATTATTTTGGACATTTATATCCCATACGTATATGAATTTGGGTGTTTTAGTGATTTATATGATTTATTTATATAGTTTGGTAGAGATCAATCTGAAGTTTGGTTTAGACACATATGTAAACAAAATGGGGTGTCTACATTTTACCTTTGTTTGATAAAGTATTGAAATAACATATTTTCAAAGAATTAAAAGGTCTTTAAGAAGGAAAATAAGATAATGATTGAGTAATGATGTTCCAAGCAAAATTTTGGAAGCCTGTGATGCCCAATTGAAACTAAAAAAAGAATAACGAAAGTAACACATGGATGAAATTAATCCAATTGAGATAATTATTTCATGTGATGATTAAAATATTGATTTCTAAAATTTAGTTATAATCAGTAATAGAGGTTGAGACACTGAGTTTCTCAAGGCATAGGTATGTGCCCCAACTAGGTGGATGGGTCAAAATAATTATTTGCCCAAAGGAAGTTATAATCATTAGGATGGACTGGGGTGAATAATTTTTTTTTCCTAGTAAGGTATATTTGATTGTGATAAATTGGTTGTGCCCCAATAGGGAGGATTGCTAAGCATAACTCAAGGATATAACCTATCACATTGATTAAAGATGAATGAGTACAAATGTAAGTGCGATGGTCTAATGAATTTTTAATAGGGTTAATTTTAGTGGGATATATTTAAAAATACTTGGAGGTTTCTAGGTGAATTGGATTCATAATGGTGGAAAATTAGTTTGGAAAGTGATTAATCATGTAGGCAAATCAAGTGATAGATGGGGAAAATCAAGATTTTATGAATATAATACTTTCATAAACATAAATATTATTACATATTTGAATTCCTATCAAAATTTTATGGAATTTAGAAAAAATCATTATAATCCATGTCTATATGTAAATATTATGACTTTGGTAGGTTGGATAGTTGATAGTGTACTTATTGTTGGCAATCAACAAGTGCACCATCAACTAGCCATCTTCCTGAAGCTATAATGTTTGCATATAGACTTGGATTGTGATGATTTATTTTTGAAATTACATAAATTTTAGATACGAATACAAATATGTAATAATATTTAGGTTTTAATCTTTTTATGTCATATTAGGTTATAGACAATAGACATCACAATAAAAATGATCGTCTGTATATAGAGATAGCCACCAGCAAATACAAATGGGCACTAACATATGTATATAATTATTAGCTTATGTAGACAACCACCAGCATATGTAGATGGAAACTAGAATATGAAGACAAAAATCTACATATGAAAATTTTCATCATTATATGTAGATGATTACTAGCATATGTAGACAATTATCTGTATATGTAGACAACTAATGATATGTTATGCATGTGAGGTAAATGTACCCAAATTTACTTTTGAGGTACTGACAAAAATGATTTATATGAATGTAATTTAATATAAATAGTAGGTGATTGAACCCTAAAAATTAACTTACATCCAAAAAATGAGGTGATTCCAAGCTCTTCAATACCCTAAAAAATCACCAAATGTAGATTTATAAAACTGTAATATTCATGAATTATTAAAAATTCACCACTAAAATTTTCTCTGCTTTTCAAACACCAAAGAATCCAAAAATAACTAGGCACATTAGGATGCACAAATAGATATAAGAAATGTTTGGAAAATAATAATGGGGATGGAATAATAATAATGAACAAGATGACAAGAGATATATCATGTATCCAATTGTTGCTTACATAGTCCAAATAGACCTCAGGCCAAAGTAGTTCACCCTAAAGAGGGAGAAAATAGAATGAGGAATATAATAAAAGAAAATAATTGATTAATGTGGATGATTCAGTTTTACTTATGAATGAAAATATGCTCATATTTATTAGCATTAATACAAACAAAATGGTCAATGAGTTGATTTGATTAAGGAGTAAGGAATAACTACCAAAATGAGTAGGGAAAAACATTGCCTCACTGCATTTTTTGATAGATCCACTAAGTTTATTTTTTATATAGCACATGACAATATGCATCATGATATAAAACACCATAATGACCTAGCTGTAATGTGTATAAGGACCAACTCTCGATCTAATATACAATTGAAAATAATGCACTAATGATAATAACCATGATGCCAATGTTGACATACGAATATGGATAGACTTGAAAATAATTAACAAGGAATAACCTAATGAACACATATACATTGATTCAAGGCACAACAAGGAAATAAAATAAATAAGCAAAAAAACAAATAAATAAGTAAAAAAACACACATAAAGCTCGAAAGTAAAAGCAATAAAAAGCATCTTATCATTAACCAAGTCAATATCTACATGTGAAGGCTCAATTTAGTGATAAATTAATGGTGTTCACAAGCAAGGATATATGAAATGGGATGACATGTGTCTATAATATATCCTGGTATAAGCTGCATGCTTTAGTCTTTCCCCAATAGGGTGAAAGCTACAATCTTGGCATAAAATTACAAATTAGAAGGTACCCCCAAGCAAGGATACATATAAAGGTAAGGTCATGCCCCTAAAGATACTTAGCCTAAAAGTGTGAAAGGGAACCAACCATAAATTCACCCCTTCATAATGGATATGGGAAGGACACATCCCAATGAATTTTAAAGTAATTAGCTTAAGGACTAAGGTGCCCCAAAGTGTGTAGATTATGGATTGTTCTCTAAGTCTGGGATAATACAAATGTTTTTAGGATTTTGGTGCTTTATATATCTCTAGGATATTGTAAGTTGTTTCTAATGTTTAAGTTCTTTAAATGTATGGGACAAACCAAGGGTACATTAATGCATCAATTTCAAATGCATGATGCATGTAAAAGTGACTCATAAAATGGTGAGATCATTGGCTTAGATTTTCTAAAAAATGGTGAGAGTGTGGATTAAGTTACTCATAAAAATATGAGAGCATTAATTAAATTACTCACAAAATGATGAGAGCATTTAGAAAAAGGGTAATTGAGCACTACTAACATAGTCTCAAAGGACCTCAAATTAGTGTTATTTTTCCCTAAAATAGAGAATCTTGACTAAGTATTATCAGGTTAGGAATGGAAAAATGGGAAAAGGTATGAAACAATGATAAGGAAAGGTAAATTTTGGAGGTATAATCCATTGAGAGGGGGGTGCATCAGTGGCAACATATAATCCAATTTAATTTCCAAAACCCTTAAAATAGTTAATCATTCAATACAATCATTCATGAATCATATAATAGTGGGAAACCCTCTTGGGGAATAAAATGCACTCTCAATCCTAAAAACACTTTGACTACTTATAGAGATTGATCAAGTCCTTTAGACCGAAATTTAGTGAAACAAAAGTTCCACAAGGAGCCCTACCCCTAAGATGATCAAGTATTTTAGACCACCTACTTGTCAAGTCATTTAGACCAGAGGCCTTTAGTGAAACACTTTTTCACAAGGAGAAACTACCCCTAAGGAAGATCAAGTCATTTATACCAAAGGCCTTTAGTGAAACACTAGTTCACAAGGAGAAACTACCCCTAAGGAAGATCAAGTCCTTTATACACTCCTTGAAAAAAAAACCTCCACCTTAGAACTAATGTATTCAACACTTGATGATTGATCTCTAATTTTCTAACCCTTGTAAAAGCTTCCTCTTTATCTCGTACAGGCTTCTCACATAGGTAAGCCACAATGTTTCTCCTTATTCACTCAAAGTGTCCTCATAAACACACCCATACCTTTTTGTTCATATTCAATCTACAAGAAAACTATTATGTCATCAAAAATATGACTTACATATCATACACATAGTCTTCAACAAGATCTTCTTGTCAACCCATCCACTAGGCACACTCACTTTCTTCTCTTCTTCACTTCAACAAATATAAACCATCTCATTTGATTTCACTATATATATATATGAAATCATTAATATCAACTCCTTGGTCAGCCATTATACTTACCTTAACCCATAATAATTCTCTTACATCAAAACATGAATAAGAAAATCTTCATAGGTCATCCACAACATCTATAGGTCACCCTTAAGCAACTACACCTTTCAATAATTCCCTTGTAGCTCTTATAGGTCTCATGGAGACCTATTCACCCATTTAACACTTCATCAAGAAAAAAAATAACACAAAACCACTTTCAAATGCATGGGTCCACTCCTTATATTCCCTTCAACATCCTCAAATGATCACATACATCTTTGCTCACCTCTGTGTATGCTCAAAAAACTCAAAAACTGACTTGGTGCACAAGAACATTATGATCAAACACACAATCAACTTCTTAATAATTTTTCAAACTCAAGATAAATTGATCACACATAAAAAATACACACATATAATCCTCATGGAGTCTACAATACTCTCCAATAGCTAATTCACTAAGAAGCATTGAAACACCATCAACACAAACTCAATTATCAAACATGAAAACATAGTCAATTTTGAACCTTCATTTATTTGATTTTACACACTTTCAAACCTTAAAATCTATATTAGTAAATTCAAATTGGAGTCTTATACAAATTCATATTTTACACCATGATTAAATTTTCATAGATTGAAAGATATTGCCAAAATACAGAGCACTAGTTTTTCCTTTGCAAATTCAAATATTCAAATGCAAATGATCATAGTTAAACTTTGAACACTATTCTCGCATCTCATGTCCTCATGTATTTAGATTAAATGTGCACTATTGGTACTATTCAAACTTTAATTCATAGTACATCAATTACCAAATGTTAAACATCAAATAGTTGACCTCATCTTGTAAAATCTTGTAATCTTGACTCAACCACCATCGATATTTGTAGGATTGTCCTTGCTTTAACAAAGCTAGACAACAATCATCTTGACCTAATGTACACCATTTATGTTGATTAGTATGAACACTTTCTCACCATTGATCCTTGGAAGAAGCTTAATCTTTATCTCTACTTGATGTTAAACATTGAACACTTGTCCTCAACTCACTACTTCCTAAAATTTTGGAACACACACAGTCCATTGATATTTTGTAAGATGCTTAATCTTTATCTTTTCTAAAAAGATATCATATTAGCCCCTTTGAATCTATTCACACCATTGGATTTTTAAGTATGAACTCCCATGAACTATTAGATCCATTAGGTCTAGATCTTTAACATCATGCAAACTAAATAAGTATGGGGACCAAATACAATATGCCTGGAAACCCTACTTTAGATCTCAATAAAAAAATTTATACTTAGATGCATGATCTAGAATTTAGACCACATGATCAAATTTCAAAATAGAACCCATCCATTTAACAAAGTACTCTTGAAACTTTAATGCATGTAGGATATAATGCCAGTAATTTTCATGCTCAAATTATTCTACCATAGAGCCAACTATGTCAAAACCTTCCTAAAAGGCCAATTTATCCATGCACAACTTTTGATGCGCTTCATCACATGATCTAAAATTTAGTGAAGATCAACTAGGATCAAAACTAAATAAAATCATATGATCAAATTTTATTGAAACCTCCACACATGCAAAATATAACTACATCAAAATGCCTATTTAACTTTTCTTAGCATATGCAAATTTGGCTAAGTATGGGAAAACATAGTCAAACTTTATGGGAGCCCAACTTTATACATTCATATATTTTGATGCACTTCACCACATGATTTTAAATTTAGTTCATATAAAATAGTCACAAAAACTATTAAACCCATATGATCATTTTATCCAGACACCTCCATGCTTGTGAATGTTGACATCATCAACATGCCTACTCAGCTCTTCTTGAACCCTTTGTAAATTTGGCTAAGTATGGTAGCTTCATGAATTTTATTTGAGAAGACAAATTTGCACTCTAATATATTTTACTACACTTAGATTCATGACCTAAATTATATTTCATAATAACTAAGGACTAATATGATCACAACCATATGACTAAATCCCCCTGACTCATCCACACATGGTAATTATGATGCCATCAAACTGACTACTCAAATTTTCTACAACTAGACCCATCTACCAAGATGACCATAATGAAAAATTGGATGAATACCACTCATGCACATAGGCACTCTACCAACATAGACCTATAATAAGACCCCTTTCACATGTTCAATACTTCAAACTCATCCCTAAACATATCCAAATAGTCAAACTATGAAGATCAACTAAGCCAACCTCAAGCACACCAAGATAAGCACATCGTACACTTTGTGCACACTATGTCATTGTTACTTAGCCTATCAAGGTACTTCATCCACTCACTAGGAAACCTATATAACATCACCATGATATCATTGACAACTCTCCAATAATATCCCACTTTGATGTCAACACCTATAAAATAACAATATATAACTCATTTTCCTTCTCACTCTTCAAGAAATCATACAATAGGAACATTCTCTCCCTTTGAAACAATGACAAATTGGGCACCAAATGATCATGAGGACTTGAAAAGACTAAAAATTAGGAGAATTCCATCTTATAAATATATTACAAACTCCCCCTTACCTTGAACCTACCTCTTCTTGCCTTGACACCTTCCTTTTACTAACAAACCAATACTCTTCTTCATAGGCACAAAAAATAATGAAGACACAACACAAAAAACATTGAAATCTGATGTAACTTACCAAGAAATATCTGAGAGGGACTCCCCCTAATATTTTTGAGCCATTTCACCTCTTGAGCATCTTCAGATCTCTACACACCATGAAGAAACACCATAAAGGCTTACTAGCCTTCTCACTTCAAGACACTTCCATGACCACCAACAGAGATTTATACCACTCAAAATTTAAGAAACATGTTCTAAACCAACTTGATATCTCACTTTGAAACACTCGTGTTTTTCTCTTTTGTATAAACTAAACAAAAACACTCTTCTATTCACTAGGCTTGCCTAGTCTCCTTGTAGCCCTACTTAGAACTTCCAGAGCCCACAAATTTTAGTATACAAACATTACAGACCTAAAAATTCATATCTATAGAAATATCATATTCTAACTCAATCAAACCAATTTTTAGTAACAATCTCATCCTCTACAATATATTTCCTTCACAAATCTACTAGCTAATTAGGTCTTCATTTTGATAAAAACTTGAATATATTTAAAACCATACATTTTCAAATATCTATGAAGACTAATTTGACAACCCATTTGTCTCATTAAACATATTAATAATCCTTAGATATCAGCTCATATGGAAACCCACTTGTATAGCATAGCCCAACACATTAGAATCTTAAAACAAACAAAGTTAACAAACCTCCTTCTGGTCAACCTCCACCTCTAAAACTTATTGCATACCTAGAGACAATCATCACACACTTCTAGACTAATATTTTATCCTTCATAACTTTAGTAACCTTGACTTCCTATACCTTGAAATTGACTTGTAGTAAGACAGATAAACCTAAGGGCACATAGAAACCTTCAAAAGTCACAAACAAGATCATCAAGATACATAGCCATCTAAAACACATCACAAAGAAGTACACAAACCTTTTTGAGCATAAAAATCTTCTTGACATTCCATAAAACTCATTATTCTATCATAAACACCCATTATAACACTACAGATATTGTATACATAGGAACACTTCTCTTCTGAAATGAGTCTCTTAAGAAGCATAGACAAAGACCTCTGCTTCACCATAATGTTTTAAAAAAATTGAAGCTAGGAGTGGTGCACATCTCCTCAATAATCATTAGAATCATTTTGTATCTATAAGACTAAATTTTCTTGTTATTCTTCTTCTTTTTAGTCTTAAATGAAATAACTCTCTCATCTACTACAAAATTTTCTTTTTCATCCAGGATTGGATTATCAATAAATGGAGATAACATAGATTTGTGACATACCTTTTCATCTTAATAATCCACATTGTAGTCTAGAACCTCATCACTAGATATCAAAAAATTGATGTTTTTTGCATGAAATTTGCTCATCAACATCAAGATGTTCACTTGGATCCATACTTACTCCAGAACCAACCTCAATCAACACCTTGGTCTTCTCTTTGAGCTTCATCTCTTCATTCTGAACATGAGAAAACAATGAGAGCCCTTGGCACTCTTCAACTTCTAAATCATTATCCATCATACAAAATAGATAGCTTGGACTTGTAGACTCATCATGATTCATACTTATCACTTTTGGTTTCCATGAGTTAACTTGCCTTCTCCCTTCCACTCTAGGATCTTGATTGAACCTATTCTAACTTGTAGGTCTTTGCTTGTAGAACCTATAAATATGACCTCTTTGTTAATAGTTGAATCACACCATAGTTTTTACAATAATCTCTTTCTACTTTCCCAAATTTGGATAAAATCTTGCAATATGTCCTAGGTCATAACAACGGTAGCACTCAACATTTATTGAAGGAAACTTAGTTTGCCTTACCTTAAATGGACAAAAATTTTCAAAGTGTCCCACATCATGATAGTTAAAACACTCAACCTTAATTACACCTTTTGATTAATGACCCCCATCATAGTTAAAATAAAATTCTTTTCGAATAGGTATCTTGCTCTATCTATGCCTATGACTAAATTGATTACAAGTATAATAGTAACCATTGAAATTTACATACCTCATGGTATTTGGTTGTTTGGTCTATTTTGTCTTCAATCTACCAACACCTTCACTCCTTGTCTGATGATTTTTTCTCAAAGGTTGATCCACCTTGATTTCATTGACCTCCATGTCAATTTGAGAAGAAACTTTGGCCTCTTCATTAGAACCAAATCTAGTTCTATCACTAACTAAATTTTGTCTCTTTAGGACATCATCCAGATCATTAGAACTTTTATAAAACTTTAAAAATGATTTGACCTTGGATGCAAACTTATCTAACTCATCTTTTAAAGACACAATCTCAAAATCATACCTTGAACATTCTTCTTCTTTAGCTCTTAGACTTGTAGACATAGATTCTAACTTATAATTAAGAAACATGACATCACCTTCATGCTTTATAGAATCTTTAATCAATATTGCCTTAAAGATAGTTTTTTGTCTTCATAATCCTTGAGTTTATATTTCATCTTATTATTGACCTTATTCTCTATCTTTATTTCTTCAAGAGCATTCATCAATGTTGTCTCACAGTCCACTTTATCTTTATCATCAACTGAATCAATCAAAGTAGGATCCATTTGATGTGAGTAACTTCCATCCTCAGCCATAAACAAGTCTTCATTTTCAATAGGACCATCATCTTCAAGATCATAGTCTATGTCACTAACTTCACTCTCATTTGATGAGCTATAATCTTCTTTGGTGTAGAGATTCTTCTTGTCTTTGAAGTACTTCTTATTGTCAAACCTTTAGAATCCCTTTTACTTTTATCAGACCTAAATGATCTCTTAACATCATCATGACCTTGATCATGTTCTTCATCAACATCCTTCTTATACTTATGAGGGTACTTATTAGAAAAATGTCCTACCTCTCCACAATTGAAGAATTTGAGGGGTAATTTACCTTTATACTTGCCTAAACCTATTTTCAATTTCCTTGAAATCAAAGTAATGAGGTCATCCTCATCTTATGAAAAATGTCATCTTCCATGGGTTTCTTACATTGGAACTTATTCTTTGGCTTCATTTTAGTCTTAAAAGTTGCTTCATTTTTTGGTGGTATATCATCATTTACTCTCATCTCATATGTAGTAAGAGTGCCATACAATTTATCCATCTTTAATTGAGTAAGATCATGAATGTATTATATAGTACATACTTTTAGATCAAATTTGAGGGATAAATACCTTAATACCTTATAAACTACAGTAGCATATTTAAGGTTCTCTCCAAGACTTCTGATGGTGTTCACAATATCATCAACTTTCTATAGAAATGATGCCACAAAATCTTCTTCTTTCATCTTGAGACTCTCAAATTACCTTCGATGAGTTTGTAACTTTACAAACTTAAGCTTTTAATCTCCTTCGAAACTAGTCTTTGATTTATCCCATATTTCTGTGGCAGATACAAAATGGATTACTTTCATGAACTTAGTATTTGTAAGACCATAAGTAATGGCATTCATTTCCTTAGAATTGTCCTCAAATAGATTCTTGTTTTCAAAACTAGATGGATGAATAGCAAGAATAATATAACCCATCCAAAATAGATTGCCATACATAAAACCCTAGTGACATAATTTATGTCCTCATCCTAACACTCCAAAAATTATAATTGGATCCATTTAACATTGATGTTTGCTTAGTAGAAAAACCACCTTGTATATTTTGAATATCCATTGTACCTTGGATCACCTTCAAGCTATCAATCCTTTACCAAAGGACTAGCTCTGATACCAATTATTTGAGGTATAATCCACTGAGAGGGGGGGGGGTGAATCAGTAGTGCAAACAATCTAATTCAATTTTCAAAACCCTTTAAAATACTTACACATTCAATACATTAATTCATGAATCATATAGCAGTGAACAATTAAGATAATTTAAGATCACATACACAACACAAGATCTACATGGGAAACCCTCTTGGGGAATAAAACCCACTCGCAAGCCTTCAAACACTTAGACTACTTGTCTTGTAATATATTACAAACTAGAGACTAATCAAGTCCTTTAGACCAAACTTTAGTGAAATAAGAGTTCCACAAGGAGCCTTATCCCTAATATGATCAATTCCTTTATACCACCTACTAGTCAAGTCATTTTAACCCGAAACCTTGGTCAAGTTCTTTAGACTAAAGGTTGTTAGTGAAACACCTATTTCATAAGGATAAACTACCCCTAACAAAGATCAAGTCCTTTAGACCCTCCTTATAAAGAACACCTCCAACTTAGAATTTATGTCTTTAACACTTGATGATGGATCTCTAAATTTCTAACCCCTGCACAAAATTCCTATCTATTTCATACATGCTTCTCACATAGGCAAGTCACAATCTTTCTCCTTCTTCACTCAATCTATCTTCATAAACAAACTCAAACCTATTTACTTATCTTCAATCTAAAAGATCACTATTATATCATAAAAAATATGACCTATATATCATACACACAATCCTCAATGATCTCTTCTCATCAACCCATCCACTAGGTGTACTCACTCTCTTCTCTTCTTCACTTCAATGAATACTCTACTCACACTCCCATCATAAAAGTCTGTAAACCATCTCATTTGATTTCACTATATATAGAGCAATCATGAATATCAACTCCTTAGTCAGCCATTACACTTAACTTAACCATTAATTATTCTTTTACATCAAGACATATCTCAAAATAATCTTCATAAGTTTACCATAACATCTATGGGTCACCCTTAAGCAACTACACCTTTCAATAAGGCCTTTAAAGATATTATAGGTCTTATGGAGACCTATTCACCCATTTAGCACTTTATCAAGAAAAAAAGAACATATAGCCACTTTAAAAGACATGTTTCCAATCCTTATGTCCCTTTTTACATCCTAAAATGATCACAAACATTTTTTCTCACATCTATGTATGCTCAAATAACTCAAACACTAACCTAGTGCATAAGAACATTATGATCAAAAACATAGTCAACTTTTTAAGCATTGTTCATTCTCAAGATATATTGATCACACTTCTAAAATCCACAGATAATCCTCATGGATTATAAAACACTCTCCAATAACTAAGTCATCAAGAAACATCAAAATAATATCAACATAATATCAATTATCCTTTTCGGGTTACTTGTAGGATAAACATGTAAACACAATCAAATTTGAACCTTTATAAATTTGACTGTACATAGTTTTAGACCTTAAAATCTATATTTTTATATGTTCATTGGATTCCTCTATAAATTTTCCTTTTCCACTATGAGAAAATTCTACATAGATCTAAAGATATGGCTAAAATATAGAGCACTAGTTTTTCCTTTACAAATTCAAATATTCAAATGCAAATGGTCACAATTAAACTTTGAACACTATGCTCACATCTCATGTCCTCACATATTTAGATTAAATATGCACCATTTATATTATTAGAAATTTAACACATAGTATTCCAATTACCAAATTTTAAAAATCAAATAGTTGACCTCATCTTGTGTAATCTTGTAATCTTGACTCAACATGTACCATCAATCTTTATAGGATTGCCCTTGCTTTAACAATGCTAGAAAATAATCACTTTAAACTCTTGAATTTAATGTAAACCATTGATATCAATAATTATGAACACATCCTCACCATTTATCCTTGGAATAATCTTGACCTTTATCTGTGTTTGACATTAAACATCAAACAATTGTCCTCATCTCACTGCTTCCTGACATCTTGGAACACACACACTCCGTTTCTCTTCTATAAGATGTTCAATATTTATCTTTTTTAAAAATATATCACATTGAACCATATGAATATAAATGCACTATTGGATATGGAAGTATGAACTCCCATGAACTGTTATATCTCCACTAGGTCTAGATATTTAACATCATGCAAATTGACTATGGGGACCAACTGCAATATGTTTGGAAAGCCTACTTTGGACCTCAATAACTTTTGTTACACTTAGATGCATGATCTAGAATTTATATCACATGATCACCTTTAAAAGTATAATCCATCCATATAAAAAACTATTCTTGAAACCTTCATGCATGAGAGATATAATGCCACTAATCAGCTCACTCAAATTAATCTACCATAGAGCCAACTATGTCAAAACCTGCCTAGAAGGCAAAATTTTTCCATGCATATATTTTGATGTGATACATTGCATGATCTAAAATTTAGTGTAAATAAACTAGGATAAAAAATGAATAAACCAATATGATCAAATTCTCTTTAAATTGTCATATGTGTAAAATATAACTACATCAAAATGCCTACCTAGCTTTTTTATCCATATGCAAATTTGGCTAAGTATGGGAAAACACAGTCAAACTATCTATGGGCCCAACTTTGTATATGAATATATTTTTATATGATTTATCACATGATATATAATTTATTTTTTATAAACTAAACACAAAAATTAACTAACCCATATGATCATTTTATCCAAACACCTTCACGCATACAAATGTTAATGTCATCGACATGCTTACTTAGCTATGCTTGAACCCTTTATAAATTTGGCTAAGTATTGGAAGTTAGTGAGTTTTATTTGAGAAGACAAATTTTAATCCTCATATATTTTACCATGCTTTAATACATGACCTAAATTATATCACTTAATAACTAGGGACTAATTGATCACAACCATATGACCAACTCCCCCTGACTCATCCACACATGGTAATTATGATGTCATCAAACTGCCTACTCATATTTTTTACCACTAGACCCATCTACCAAGATGACCATAATGAAAAATTTGATGAAAACCACTCATGTACACAAGAACTCTAACTAACATGGACCTCTAATAGGAGCCCTTTCACATGCCCAATACTTTAGACTCATCCTTAAAGATCTCTAAACAGTCAAACTCTAAAAATTAACCAAGCCAACTTCAAGCACAATAGGATAAACACATTGTAAACTTTTTCATTTTTACATATGTTATCAAGGAACTTCATCCACTAACCATTACACCTCCATGACATTACCATGATATCATTGATAACTCTTTAATATTAAATGGCTATAAAAAGGGTAAAGCAAGGTAAATGGAAAAAGTAAATGGAAAGGCAAGGAAAATGATAGGGTATGAAACAATGATAAGGAAAGGTAAATGGAAAGTTATGGTTATGTTATTCCTAATGATGTGGATATGCACATCCTAATCAGTAGATGATACAACTAGAATAATCAATTATTTAAATTTCTATCCCACACTCCTTAATAGTTGCTCTATCAAGAACCTGCTAGTGAATTGGAATGCAATAGTACTATTGTGAAATTCATTGGTTGTTGATTTTATTTCCTAAAAATTTATAGAAAATATGTCTTTGTAGCCTTTGTAAAAGAAAGTGTGGCTAGGGATGATAAATATTTGTAAACATGGGATAAAGGATCTAATTTGTCAATGTAATATAGGTCTAGAATAGAGGAATGGATCATGATGAAATGTCTAATGGTTGGGTAAGAAATGAAGATTAGGATTTTCATTCACATAAAATGTTTCTAATATTGAATTTGACATAATTTTGATTATGGTGGCCCTCAAGACTTATGCATATTATCTAGATAGGACCACCATATTTTTATGTTATTTGGGCTTGAGAGATGTTGTCATTTGATTATGTTACAGATTGGAAGTTGTATTGATGTTATCTTCAATAATGTCTTCATCAAGTAATGAAGAACTATTATGCTCATCTATTAGTGCCTGAAATAAGTTTTCACCAATAAAGTTTTCTTCATTGCCCCATATCACCTCCAAGAAGGTTTCACTAAGGAATGTTATGTTTTGACTTTGATTGTCTTTTAGCACCTCAAACAAGGTTTCACTATAAGATGTCGAGTTTGGACTTTGATTAACCCTTAGTGCCTCTAAAAATGTTTCAATAGGAGATTGTTATTATTTTACATGAATGTGGTCTTAGTCTCCTTGATATTATTCAACTGATATGTCACCATGGATGTAGTTTAATAATGTGTGATTTTTTCAGTCCGAATTGACACTTATGGGAGATGGAATTTCAATTTAATGGCTAGGCTAGATAATGGTATCAATGAAAAATGGAATGGTAGTAGAATGGTAAGAGGTAACACAATCCTCATAGAAGTTACTAAGATAACTTGTGTCGATGTTAAAGTAATCATCTTCAAAAACCATGGAAGGCTCACAAATCTATTCAAAATGATTTTCAAGGTGTGTGTAACCAATGTTGTAACATCCACCAATGCATTTTGATTTTGAAGTTGAGTTTGTTTCAATGGAATCTAAATCTGATGTTGGGCTAATGTTGATTCTAATTTTGATGCTCAATATGATATTGGTTCAAAAATAAAACCTAACTTTAATGTTGATTCTTATTCTATTATGGTGACAAAGATGTTATGTTGAATTTTTGGTATTGGATGAGTAATGGACTATGGTTAAACGATGGGCTCTTCAAAAATAGGAGAAGCTAATAAGGACTCAATAAAGACTATTTTGTCAAAGTGAAGCTTTTCAACAAAAAAATGGTCAACAAGCAACTCCATAAAGACTAGATTGTCAAAGTGAGGCTCTTAAAAGATAGGGAAATAGTCAAAGGGTGACTCAACAAATATTGTCTTGTCTATATGAGACTCCTCAATAGATAGGAAATGGTCAACAGGCAACTCTATAGAGACTAGTTTATCAAAGTGAGCTCTTCAAATATAGGGAAATGGCTGAAGGGTGACTCAACATAGGTTAAGTCATCATGAATAGGTGTTTCAAAAAACACATCAAGGACTAGTTGGTTTTTTTGGTCTTGGCTTACACTTGGTTTCAAAATATTAGTTTTGGACACATTTTAGTCAATGATGACTCTTGGAGATGTAATGATTGGATATATTGTGGTTTGAAGAATGGATTGGATTTTTTTAAAGTAGGGGAAGTTTGGCAATGGATGAGTAATGACTTGTGGTTTAATAATGGGCTCTTCAAAAATGGGTTCATCAGAAATGTCTTAACAAAGATTATTTATGGGTCTAGGATGGTAACTGTAATATGCCTAGTTGTGATTGTGTAATCTTGTTGAGATAATGTGGTACCAAAATTGGAATAAAAAGGGGAAGGGTATAGAATAGTAATCTTTAGGTATTTTAGAGTTTTGTTGATAATGAAATATAAGGGATGAGGGGCTTGAAGGTTAATCCTTGGGTATTATGGAGCTTGGTTGCTAATGAAGGCCAAAAAAAGGAGGGCCTACAATGGTAATCCTTGGGAATTGTGGAGCTTGTTTAACAATGTAAGCTGAAGGAGGAGGGTCTAGAAAGGTAATCCTTGGGCACTATAGATCTTGGTTGCTAACACATGACAAAGGATAAAGGCCTATAATGTTAATCTTTTATCACTACAAATCTTAGTTGCTAATGTAGACCAAAGGAAGAGGGCTTAGAATGGTAATCATTTGGCACTTTAGAGTTTAATTTCTAATGTATGACAAAGGAGGAAGGCCTAAAATGGTAATTATTGGGCACTATGGAGCTTGGTTACTAGCACATGCCAAAGGAGGAGGGCCTATAATGGTAATTCTTGGGTGGTACAGAGCTTGGTTCATATTGCAAGCCAAAGGAGGAGGGATTGGAATGGTAATATTTGGTAACTATGGAGCTTGAATACTAACAAAAGCCAAAGGAGGATTATCATCATAAGTAGGGGATCATGTACCATTATCATAGAAATTAGCCTTGAAAGGGTGAAATGGTTACTTTAATTAGACTAAAGAAAGGCAATCTTTGAATATGATAATTTGCATGGTTGGGTTTGGAAATTAGCCCAAAGAGGGAGGTCTCTGTCAATAAATATGGTGTTAAACTTTATCTTGGTAATGAAATGGACTCGGTCTAGGTCTAGGTATGATTTGGAATGGAACTTGGTTTAAATCTAGGTCAAATTTGGAATGAAACTTGGTTTAGGTTGGATTTATAATGGATCTTGGTTTAGGTATAGGTTGAATTTGGTTTGGTGGGCATGGTCTAAAAGGGGTAAAAAATGACCCTAATTGGATTGGAATGTGGGTTCATAAACAAACCCTAATTTGGCATGACTATGCAAGTTGGTTAAAATACCTACTATTTGGAAAACATTTGGGTTTGAACATGGTCAATTTGGACATGGAATTTAGCATTGGTCTAGGTCTAAGTGTGAAATTTGAATTGAAAACAAACTTGAACTATGTCTTTGGAAACAAATATGATCTAGGCACATGAGATAGGTCTTGGCATATAACTTAGGCTAGGCATGTGAATTTTGAAACACTTTTAACACTAAATATCTCAATTTGAAATAAATGGCACACGTAGTCTATATGAAAAAAAATAGAATCAAGGTAAGACATGGTAAAAGGAAACTTGGTCTCTAGGCAAAGGTATTTAAAAAATAAAACTAAAAATCCATCCAAGTTACACAATCTAAAGAAAAAAAAGTGAACCACTCAATCCCAAGTTTTAAATAAGACTCAAGCATAAAATAATTGTTTTAGATTTTAAATTTGAAAGATATATTTCAAATGAGAGTTTGAAAGACTTGGATTTCTAAATGAACAATATCCTAGACTCAAATAGGAAGCATAATGACACTTTTTAATTAGAAAGGCACACAAATGAATTTTGGAATTGGTTTTAAACAAAGGTAAAATATCTTAGAACAAATTCAATAGTGTAATAATGTCTTTTTGAATAAAGGTACAAAATGTGGTTTTGAAAATCTCTAAGGAAAATGTTTCGAGTAATTTCGGTAGCGTAACACCACTTGGTTCAAAGTGTAGTGTAACATATGTCTTATTTTGAAGGTTTTGACTCTTTATAACTTGATACACAAATAATTTTAGACCCAAAAATACATCATAGTAAAATAATTAGAAAAAACACCTAAGTACATGTCCAACCCTAAAACTGACAAGGTGTGCATAGATTCTACTAAAGTTTCCACTGATATACCAGTCTTCAAAGGAATTAATTGTTAATATAAAAATTAAAAATTGCATATAGGTAGATATTTTAAATTCCTCTCTATCTCCAAATAACTAGTATGTGGCAAGGAACTTAGAGTGATGATGCACTTAGCATTTGAAAGGATATTTTATGGAAAAGTGGAATCTACTAAAATCTACAATTTTTGAAATGATATAAATGGTCCCAAGTATGTCTAACTCAAGAGTGCATCACGTCAAATAGATTTAAACTCACTATATTTTTATGAAAAGGTTTATTCCTTTGAATAAATACTTTAACTATGAACTTCCTAGTGAATTCCATTGTCTATCATGAACTAACCTAGGTTTTCATTATAATTGCTAGGCTAATCATTTAGCCACTATTCAATTTCAATATCTCATGCCCAATTTATATACCCAACCATAGAGTGGGGTTGGAAATATTTTGGGAGATGAAACCCAATGTCAACACTCCCCCAAAGAACTGTTGAGGAGGCTATGAATTCCCACCCACAAGCAAATTTAGAAAAATAAATAAATGAAAATTTTGAAGAACTTTAGGGTCATGTCTAGGTTACCCAAGTCACTCAGAGCTTGGGGAGAACATATGCAAATTTTTTCCTTTTCTAGAATCAACTAAATCAAGCAATAAACAAGGCACTTTTGATGACCGAAGATCCTTAAAGGGGATGGGGAGAGAGAATATGCACAAATTGCATTTTGACAAAAATTAAACTAATCTAAGAAATGAAAACTAATTACCTTTGAAAGAATTAACGAACAAAAAGAAAATGCTATTAGGAGAAAAAATAGAAGGTTATTGTTATTTTTAGAACACTAAACAAGATGTGAAGTGAAATTTGGCCCCTTGGCTTTTGTTTTTTTGCTTATAAATTTGAAAATAAAAAAGTAAAGTTGTTAAGTAAAATTTAAGCACCAAAAAGAAGTGAGAATGACTTTTCTAAAGTGTTTAAAATCTTCTCCCTTTGACTTAGTTTCTTGTAAGTAACTATTGGGTGGTAAAATTCAATCGATGGTAGGAGTGGTTGGATGATGACAAAAAGACCAACAATGATAAGATGGTTTCAGGCAATAACAGTATGTTATCGATCAATGGTAGTGTGGTATCAAGTAATATAATGATGCTATCAATCAATGGTAGGGTAGTTAGTGATGGCAAGATGTGCTAGGCAATAATTAGATGCTACCAATTGATGATAAAGTAGTCAATGATGGTATAAACTTTTTGGTTGATGGAATGATAGTGTCAAGAGGTAGTAGGATTCTATCAGTTGATGGTATGGTAGTTAGAGATGGAAAGAGCTTATTGGTTGATGGTAGGATGGTGTCAAGTGATAACATGATGCATTTGGTTGATGGTAGGGTAGATAATGATGGTATGAGATTTTTTGATCTATGGAAAGATTGTGTCAATGAATAGTAGGATGTTATGGATTAATGGCATGTATTGGTAGATAATGAAAATTTATGGGTGATGATGATATTGCTAGTAATAAGAGAAAGGTGTCAAGAGATAGTAATAGGTATTGAACAATGAAATTAAATTAAGATAGAAGGTGGTGTTTGATAGTTATGGTTGGTAGGAGAAAATGATACTGTTGAAGATGATAGTAAGGTATTGAGATACATTATCAGGTGTAAGATAGTATAGGTAAGTTAAGGTATAAGGTGGTGGTTGATGATGATGGTGTTTTACAAATTGACTAATAGCTGATCAATGTAATATAGTTGTCAAGTAATGTAGTCAAGTGACATAGTTGTCATTTCTTGAACAATAACTGAAATATAAGTAACAAAAACATAGAAAAAATTAAATAAAAAACATAAAAACAAAGTCCTGAGTGAGATGTTTCTATGTTTTAAGATTCCCAAGTCACTCCCTTTGTGCTTGTGGGGTGCATCATCCCATCGAGAATGCCATAATGTCACATAGGAATCCAAGAGGGGGATAATAAAATGTTAGTATGATAGAACCAATAAAAACATGGAGAGATTTAACACCTTAAGCCTAAATATTTGGTGAGCAAGATAAAAATGCAAGTAAAAAATAAAATAAGAAAAAAAAAATTTTTTTTTACCTTCATTGTGAGAAAGAGTTATAATTTAGACTTAGATTGATGTGTTGGGTCATGTGCTCAAAGATTATTTAATAATGGTGTTCCTTGCATCATTTCTCTTAATCACTTTTGGCTTGGTTTGGATTGGCTTGGCATGTGAAGCTATCTCCAATTTATTTGGAATTATAACCATAATTGAGAGCTTCTTTAATATATTCCAATAGAATAACCCTACACATAAAACTTATTTAAAGAGAGGGAATTCTCTCTTATTTATAGTTTATCTTAAGTTCCCATGGATCAATAGTGACTGTTCAATCCAAGATAAAGATGGAGGGCTCATATTTGGTGAAATTTTGGAGGTAAAAGACATTAAATGATGCAATTAATAATCATGTCTTGCCTTTTTTGATATTTTTTTCATTAACATTTTGAGTGCTTGTCAACTTTTAGGGCGTTGTCATGATGATGTCATGACATGATATTTTGTATTTTCAAATTTTCAATTTTAGATATTCACTAATTACACATGGATTATTTAACTAATAACTTCATTTGGTTTAATAAATTAAGTAAATTTTATTAGTCTTTTGACATTTTCTAAAAGTTGGTTAGGTGCCCCACTCAAATGGTCTAAAATGTTAGTTTTCTAGGTCGTAACTTAACTAGGGATGAATCCATGGGAGGTTATTATTGAATACAAGTTAATACCCCAAATAATGAAGGCTTAACATGATTATATACATTTATATCCAATATACAGATGAATTTGGGAATTTTGGTGATTTCTAGGATTAATTTACATAGTTTTATAGAAATCAATATGAAGTTCAGTTTAGACATAGATGCAATCAAAATGGGGTGTCTAAAACTATGAGATATAAAGACTAGGTGAAAAAAAGTTTCACCAACCAATCTGAAAGTTTGCATGCCTAATCAAATGCTATATCTACTAGGTGGCAGATTAGGTAACAGATTACTTAAGATGGATCTAAGAAGGGTTAAAACTATTTTAGTGATATAACCATGGTTGGCATAGTCTATTTCCTTCATTATCCCTTTCATTTTTCCTACACACTTGATACACAAATCAAATTCCTCTAACCTAATAGTTGAATCTACAAAATTTAATCAAACAAGGCACTGAATCAGTCAACCATAGCCAATCATTTATAGATTGTCAACATATATGTAGATAAGTTCATATGATTCAATACATAATTAGTTACTATTTTATAATCTTATAATCAATGATTCAATAATGATTTAAGCTAATATTTGTCATAGACAATCAAATTTCATAAAGAAAGATTACGTAAATGAAATGTATGCATCATACTTTCATAAGTAAGATATCCAAAACATGATTGATAATAGGTCTTTGCCATGGTTCCCCACTATATGCACTTAAATATGATCACTCTAATAATCTTATTAAGCTTGGTAATTTTTCCCATTAAACCATATTCCTAGACAATTAATTAGCATCTTAATTCCTAAACAAAATTCCCTACATCACATAAACCTTACCATACCCTTCTAAACCAATTAATCACTACATTAACCTACTAACTAGTTTATTTAACAACTAATCTACACACTACCCCACTTGACAATTAAAAATTCCTTTTATTCTCCTCCCCCCTAACTACAGTACCACCCTAGCCTTTCCTACACTCCTATGAACCCTAAACCTCTTTAACTCCCACCTAAACCTTCATTATCCCAAAATTAATCAAGAAACATCTAGAACTAGGTAAGCTCTTCTAAAGTTATAGAAGTCTCTAAACTAGAGGTTCTTAAAATAATGTAAAATTCCCTAAATTATCTTCCATCATCTTATATAAACCATGCTTGGTTCATGATCAAGTTAACTTATAAATATATAAGCCTCTAGTATACTCTCATTATCAATAATTGTTTAGTATGCTCACACTCTTGTCAAGCTATCAAACAAGCAACAAAAGCCATTGGAGTCACTTAGAAGCTCAAGTCAAGAAATCCACAATCCAATCATTTTGTATTCAAATCAGCTTGGAAATCTTGGAGAGTATTTCTAAGGGATAAAAGGATGATAAGAATTTAAATTTAATTTTTTGATTATTTTTTTATCCCCTCTTTTGATGGTTTTTTATTACTAAATATAGCAATTTTAAGAATAATCCAAAATACGATCACACATTGGTGACCATGGTGGGACACACCCATTTAATATAACCTCTTTTGTTTTTTCATAAGTGATTTGGTGACTTGAAGGTATGAATGCATGAAGAACAAACTCCAAAATTGGTCAAAACATCACATATAGGCAATCATCAATATTGACCTAAAAATAGTGATATTGCAATAGTGTTTTGTCTATATTTTAGTGATATAATATTAACTATCAGTTAACCAGTAATGGTTTGTCCTTTTGGTAGGTTTTTACTTTTTAACAATATTGATACTTTGTGAATCATGATATTGTACTAAAATTTGTGATATTGTATCAAAATAAAAATAACTAGTTTTTGCTTGTTTCTCTCAGCCTTTATGGTTCCATATCACCAATTTTTATCTTTTAAGAGTGTGGTTTTCATTCTTTTTGTGTAATAAAGTAGGACTAGCCCAAATTTTATCTCTTGGGTGTGAAGACACAAAATTACCACTTGGAGAATCATGACATTGCCATAAAACTAGTGCTATTGCACTCGTGAATTATGATTTTATGTTTTTCTTTCAAACCTATTAAATAAACTACCACTTGGAGAATCATGACATTGCAATAAAATTAGAAATATTGCACTCATGAATTGTGATTTTGTGTTTTTCTTTCAAACCTATTAAACTAACTTGTTAAATCTATAACCTACAAGTTATTTCCTTGTTAAAATTGTTTTTTCTCCATAGGAAAACCATTGATCTTAAAAAAGCCTCTTTATATGAAATTACAACTTGTGTAAATAATCCAAGTACATAAGGTATTTTTGCTAATTAGATTTTTGCCTGATTTTCATGTATCTTGTCTTTTGATAGGGATAGGAGAATAAGTACCTTCTAAAATGAAAATAAAAACTTTCATCTCTTTCCTTTTTATTACTTTCTGTAATATCACCACTTGCAAAGTTACAGTTCTAAATTTAAATCGATGATATTGTATTAAAATAATAAATATTATGATTTAGTAGTTTTTTTTATTAGTATCAAGTTTTTATAATTATTTTAGATGAAAAAACATTAGTCTAATCATAATTTTGACATATAAGAATCCTTTTGATTTTACATCTTTGTGCAGATTCTATTCATCTTGCACTAATTTATAAAAGGTCAAAATTCTTGTATTTGTGTCTTTTAAACAAGTTTTTATATAAATAGTTGTAAATAAGCTTACAAAAGTATTACATAAATATTTATCAAATGTCTATATTATTCTAAAAGTCATAATTAAAAAGTCTTTTACTATTTTGCAATATTGCCACTTTTGAATTTGCATTATTGTATAAAAATTAGTGATATCATCTAAATTTCTATGGTTTTGTAGAGACTGTACAGTTAACCATCATGTTAAGCTACTAACCTAAAATACCATGACTCCTAGTAGTGATTTTTCATAAAAGTCATGGTATTATAGTTTTTAGAAGCAATTTTGCATTGCATTGACTATGTTTTTTTAGTTTTTTAGAAAATTAGTGGTTTTTCTTAAAATTAGACTACTAACCCATTTCTTGTAGGAACTTTCAAGGATAAATCACTATATCTTATCTTCTAACCCATGTTATTGTTGGAGGAGTGCCTAAATTACATATTTTTATATTTTTCTTATTTATATCTTATCTTCTTTGGCATTTTTTATTTTCATTTTCCTTACATAGGTAATTAATTAGGTAAAATTGATCTTGTTTGCTTATGTATTAGCCCATTGAATCTAGGAGGGAACATGATGTGTAATTCATCCCCATGAATGAGCTTAGTCATTAGAGTTTGGTGTTTTATATTTAATCACGACACATTCAACCAAACTCCATGTTTTGGTTGAGTATACATATCAAAGACAATTATCATTAGGCTAAATGGTTGACCCCATATAGGTCATCCATTAAAGGGAAGAGTTGACTCTCTGAACTAGGCATTAGACAACACCCTATATAATTTTTGGACCCATGTACCTTCATGTATCTTAGGGACTCCCTTAGACACCCTTATAAAAACCTAGTATAGGACCTATCAGTCATAATAGGCATTCTACTTCGAGAGCCAAGATCAGATCCCCAGTGACCATCAAGTGTAAATAGGGTTGAGAAAGTTTGATTGATTTTGTAATGGGTCATCGACCTAGAGCCTCACCCATGAATTCATTAAACGGTGTAGACATTGGGCTACACACCCACTCAATTGATTAAATTAGGGATTATGATTGAGCATGTTATTTTTTTGTTATGCTAAAGCTTATGTTATTTATGAACCACGTAAACCTATCCCATTTTTGTCAAAAAATACCTATAGATACCTATAATAAATCTCATATTATAATCAAACAAACCACCCATTTTATATCACTATTCACACCTTTAGATATAACATTTTTATTGAAATCAAACCTTAGTGGTCACCCATAACTTTTTATATTGATCATCACTTCTTAACTAAACATTATCAATTTACACAACCTTGTCAAGTTTTATTCTAGTACCCATCATAAAATCACCACTACCTCTTCATAACTAGCACCCATCTAATAAGCACATTGTTAGTGTGAAGGGTATTTAGTCACTTCATCTCTTTGGTCTATTTTATAGATTAAATCCTTATAGGGTTTTGGATTTAGTAGTATTTTGGTCATTATAGTCTTCATATCCTCCCAAATATAAATACAAGTCACATCTAAATCATTTTTCTCTTAATCACTCCTAGTTTTAGTTTTTAGACAAAATTAGTATATAAAGTCACATTCTCTATCATCACCCCACATTTAAAACACATCTAATCACCTTTCTTCCTTTACCCCCATCATCCATCATGTGTATCTAAACTTGTGCCCAAATTCTTGAAATGGGATAAGTATCCAACTAGGATAATGACTTCTTGGGGAACATAGGTGATCAAAATTGAGATAATGATGTTACACATAATGACATGCATACTCCTAGATAGGAAGATATATTCACAAATGAATTATTTTATAATGATCAAATCCTTGCTAAAGTCATTAGAATGATGGGCATACTACCCCCTAACTTTGATTGAAACCTCTTACAACACCTAGTTCATCCCTCTAGTAGGACCAACACTCCCCATCAACATGTCACTACCAATTAAGAGCATGAAGAGGATAACCTTATGGATCATGAACAAGAGATTGAAGAACAAAAATATCAAAAACCACTCCAAAACAATCATATTGAGACCAATAGGAGATGATCCACCTTGGAGGATCGATTAGATAAAATAACCCAACAAATCAACTCCATAATCTCACAACTTTGATCACAAGATCAAATACCTTCTTTCCCAAGGAAAAGTTTCCTAAACACTTATCCCAATCACTCTAGACCCCACACTAGTCATGATCAAACCTCCAATCCCGTCATGGATCCATCATTTACTTAAGAGTGGAAGATAATAGAGAAAACTCTTTAGCAAGTTGATCCTTATACACAAGCAACGAGTTAAAAGTATGGAAATTTCTTCACCTCCTTTTTATATATAATCATTTTACAAGTAATTTTCCCACCACATTTTGAGGTTCCAAAATTTGAAAAATATAGAGGGAAAGGGGATCCCTAGTATCAAGTCCAATAATTCTATGTATAATTCCATGAGGTTGCCTATAATGATGATTATCTCCTTAGGAATTTCCCTAAGATTCTTACAAGACCTGCATTAGAGTGGTTTGCATATTTTCCAAAGGAGTCCATATCCAGATTTAGAGAGCTGACTAAAAAAATCATGAGACACTTTTATTTCAATATTGAGAATCATATATCCATGTTAGATATTTATAATACCAAGAAAAGAAATGGGGAAAGTCTAGCCTCCTTTCTACAAGTATGGATATGTTTGGAAAGTCAATTCCATTGTATAGTTCTAGAAAATGAATTGGCCAAAATGTTCATCGACAACCTCAACACTGAATTGAAATTTCAATTGAAGCTATAATGTGCTAAATCTTTTGATGAGATCATAGAAAATGGGATCCAAATTAAGAAATACCTCATTAAAAAAGGTACAATCACTTTTATACCTAAAATGAACAAATCCATAATTAGGACAACACCTTTTCAAGTAAACCAAAAATATTTAATAAAAACCAAAATTTTGTGGGAGATGGAATCATGAATTCTAAAAAACATGTCCAAATAGTACAGAAAGAATCCTAACTAGAAGATTGTCTCTTCCATAAAATTAGCATGGGGAAAACCAAAACATTAAATAGGGAAAAGTATTATTACTAGTCTAGGGATACTTATAGAAGTGGTCCTTCAATATTTTATCATTGCTAATATGATCACTCTCCCCAAAATTTGAACCTTTGATGATAGCAAACCCCAACCTGATTGATATCATAAGAAGGAGTTTTATCAATATCATAGATTTAAAGATCATGATATTAAAAAATTCATGTAATTAAAACATTATATTCAAAATCTAATTGAAAAGGAGGACATTGAATTAAAAGGGGAGAGCCTGACCAATCAATCTAAGAATTAGCAGCTTGGCATCTATCAGGACCCATTTCCCAAACATGATGAGAGGAAAAAAAACCCACTGAAGTATTAAGGTCAAACATCAACCTCAAATCACATTAACTACTATTCCATCAAAATCCATGACCCATAATATCCCACATCACCACCACTCACCATTTTTAAGATTAATTAGGCTATAACTGATAGTGTAGTCACTACATGGTGCAACAAAATTGTAGTTCTAGGAGCACCACCAGAAGACCCATCCACTTCAACATCCCAAAGGGTCAATGTCTCTAAAAAGGTCTTTGTATCTTTTGATAAGCCCTATAACATAATCTAATAACTCAAGAAGACCCCAACCCTAATTTATCTTATGTATCTTCTCAAAACATCATCAGTGCATCAGGAGATCCTTAATCAATTCTTAAATGATCTTAAAGTCCCTCAAGATAATAAAAATACATAATTTCAAGCATTATTGGGTCACTTTTCCAATTCACAATAAATAACATTTAGTTCCTAGGACATTCTTCCTATTGGCCCACATCACAATTATACATTATTCATAGAAATCTCCATTTCTAACCACAAAATCCCTTGGGTGCTCATATATGGAGAGTCTGCTTTGAATTTGTGCAATTTGGACTTCTTAAAGAAGTTGGGGTACTCTAAGGTATCATTAGGGCCTACCTTAATCATGATCAAGGCATAGGATGATAATGAAATGCCATCTACTAGCACCATTTATCTTCTTATTGTTATGGGATCTATCATCCATCAAACCTTAATTCATGTTGTAGATGTCAATCTTTCATATAAACTACTTTTGGGTCATTTATGTATCCATGAAATGTAAGTAGTTCATTTCAAACTTCATTAGTGTTTAAAATTACCTCATGCTAGCATGGAGGTTACCATCCTAGGGGAGATATAAAAAATTTCATAGCTATCAAATGGATCAATCTCATCCTAAATGTTATTTCCCTAGCACATAGAGTTTTACTTCTAATATAAAAGCTAAAAAATATGTCCACTTAGATGATTTAGTACTTACTTCAAATCCATCCCTAGATGCTACCCATCTCAAAATCATGTCCATAGGTTGTGGGGAATATAAATACAAGACCTTTTGTGTAGGAGACTTACCACTCTCCCCATATAGCTAGGAAAGATAACCCTATCATCTATCAATTCATACCAATAACCTTTACTAGTGTAGGACTATTATCAGAGGAGTACTTTGATGACCTTGATTAATCATGGCTTATTCTAGATAATGAGGCCCTTGACTTCCATAGATAGAAGTATCCGTAACTTTAGAAATTTTTATAAAATATAAATTATTAGGGAAAAAGACTAGGGAGACATGAACAAGGCAAGCTTGAACCTATAGGGTTTCAAGAACACCCACAACATCTTAGTCTATGGTATAAACCTCTTGACACTGACCTAAACAATATCATTTTGGATACTTCTTCAGTGCCTAAGGATTCTTCTTCTAATGATGAAGTCTAAACATGCTCCCTTTATAGTCATTATGAAGGTCTTAATACTACAAACCTCTTCCACAACACCACCATCTCCATAATTAATATATCCCTCCATTACCCTACCTTAATAGACTAGGCTAAAAATGATCCAGGTGGATCCATGTACCATTCTATTTTTAAAAAGTCTTCAAATTCTGTTCAAATCATTTTCACATTGTAGTACTCATCGAGAGTTTTCTAGCACTTTTCATGGTTCAAAAAATGGAGTCTTGATGCTCAAGATATGGCTAGTTGAAGAAATCTTGCAACATGGGGTGTCGAAAGTGACATAGCACTGTTGAAAACATGCCAAGTGGACCAATAGCCACTTGACATGTGGAAATATAATTTGGTGCAAAAAAAATGTTTGTTTGTTTTTTTATTCACATGTTATTTGAAATTTTCAAACTTTGAAACAAGGCGCCAAAGAAAGTGCCACATCACCCATCCCACCAACCAAACATGTACCAAGTCAAATAAATAGCCTAAGTGGGTGCCTTTGTCTTAGGAATTTGAAGAGGGGTCAAACATTTCTATTTTAAGGCATTGAAACTGAATTCCCAGCAAATGTGGGACAAAACCAAGTCCATAGGTGCCAAAAAAGGAGGGAAATCATTTCAAATTTCATGTTGAGTGCGCCCTTCCTCATGCAAGGTGCCTAAAAAGGTGGGAGGAGGTTTTGAACTCCTGAACTATCATCTAAAATATTAATTCCTTGACCACTTCAGCCATGGGGGTTGAAGTGTTATAAAAGGGACTAATTTATACTTGAATAGACATGAAAAGTAGACTGTGTAAAGAGATTTAAGAAGGTTAGAGACTTGTTATTGCTTTATACGGCCTTGGGCCATTATTTTTAGGTCTAAGAGATATTTTTAAAGGAAAAAAAAGATCAAAGAAGGTGAATTGAAGACTTGTATTGATTTTGGAAGCCATTTTTTGCACAAAATTAATGAGAACAGTCCTCACTTCGAATGGACCCAGAGACATAGGCTATTGAAGTTGAACTTCGTTATCAATTTGCTGGTCAATTCTTTGAATTTTCTCTAATTATTATTTAGTTATGACCTTCATTTTATATATGGTTTTAATTTCTTTATACAAAATTAAGCAAAAAAGTGAGAAATTGAAGGATCTCTTAAACGTGAACAAGTGATTTTTTAATATACTACACTTGTATTTTTAGTTTACAGATTAGATTTTTGGTATCATAGTGGTTGTTATTTAACATTGATTGCTAGTGTATGTTGACAAGGTCTAAATCCCAAAAGGGTGAAGGAAAACTCATTGAGTATAATCTATAGATTGGTTCAAGGCATACCTAAAGGATGGTCGAAGAAGAGATGGAATCTGAACAAGCTTTCCACCAAGCCTTCATGGACATGAGAAGCATGGTTGAAGAACTATACCATGACAAACAAAGGAAATCTGAGAATGAAAAATAAGGTGATATGTGAGAATCAAAAGGTAAATAAACTGAAAAACCTTCTCCATCAGATGATGGTAAAAAAACTGTGGAATCTCTCCCTTCACTAAAATTGGATATTAATTTTGAATTACCAATGTTTAATGGTGAAGTTAATGCTAAAAAGTTGGACAATTGGGTCAAGTAGATTGAAGTTTATTGTAGGGTCTAAAAGATTGTAGGGGATGAGTCAAAAATTCATTTGGCTACTCTTCGTATGGGAGGCACAACTCTCATCTGGTGGGAGAGTAAGTTAAAGGAAACTGGGCTTCAAAAAGGTAACTTGATTTTTACTTAGAGTGAATTTATTGAAGAACTCAGAAAGCAATTCTATCCTTTAGGCTATATGCAATAATCCATGATGGATTGCCAAAGTTTCATATAAGGAAAAGGCTAAAGTGTTCAAGATTATACACAAGATTTTAGGAAAAAAGCTTTACTTTTGAATGTTCCTCTATACACCCAAGAAACACTGCTAAAATATATAGGTGGGTTGCATAGTTACTTAAGACATATGATTCTTATGTTCAATCCCACTAATTTAGATGCAGTATGTGTTCAAACCACTCATTTAGAGGCTAGATAAAAATAATCAAAAGAATCTTTTCCTAAAGTAAAAATTAAGCAATCTAATTTTAATCAATCCAAAGGGAAAGTTCATCAAGAAACGGTAAATAGAAATCCACTTATATTGTTAAAAAAGAAGAAGGAAAACCATTTTGTAATCATTGCAAGAAAAATCATGATGAGTCTAAGTTTTGAAAACTACATCCTGAGTTAAGGCCTAAGAGGTATCAAAAGAAAGAAAAGAAGGCTAATGCTATGGTTCAAGACTTAGGTTCAGATTCAGGGGATGAAACTAAGATTATAGCTATGGGATTGCATAATGATTTTTCTCTTTTAGTTTATAGCACTGAGTCATCAAATGATGCATCTTCTTCTAAATAGAATTATATGCATGTTGATAAGAAAGAAATGAATTTTTCCACATTAGAGTTATTTTAAAGCATACTAAGATTGACACTCTATTTGATAGTGGTTCACAAGCAAATTTAATTTTTGAAGAGGTTGGTAAGAAGATAGGCTTACAAACCAATCCCCATCCAAATCCTTATCCACTAGGTTGGGTGTGTGACAATGTGAAGCTACAAGTCTCACAAACTTGTAGGCTACGGTTTTCCATCACATCCAAGTTCGTAGATGAGGTTGAGTTGGATGTTATTCCATTGGACATATGTGGGATTATTTTGGGAAGCCCATATCTTTATGATAGAAAATCAATCCTCTATAGAGAGGAGAATAAGTAATTGCTTGTTAAGGATGGCATTGAATATATATTTATAGCACATCACATTAGAACAAGTCTTTCTTTGATTACAGTAGGGCAAATGAAAAGACTAGTTAATTCAAGCAAGACTTTTTGTCTCATGTTGATTAAGTCTAAGGAAAAAGAATATTCTCAAGATTTGGAAAAGTGTGATCCTAGACACAAGAATGAATTGGTTGAAATCATTTCTACTTATGATGATGTATTTCAAGATCCTAAGGGCTTACCCCCTAAAAGGGGAGTTCAACATTAAATTCAGCTATTGTAGGATTCTCCTCTCCCTAACATTGGCATGTACAGGTTATCAGTGGTGGAAAATGAGGAAATCAAAAAACAAGTAATGGATCTATAGGATAGAGGTGTTATTCATCCACATTCATCTCATGTTGGTTCACCAATTATTTTAGTGTCAAATAAAGATGGCACTTGGTAAATGTGTGTTGATTTTCATGCCTTAAACAAAATTACTATTAAGAATCATTACCCTCTTCCTCATATTGATGATTTTTTGGATCAATTAAAATATGTTATTTATTTCACTAAGCTAGATTTTAGAAGTGGATATCATCAAGTAAGAATTAATGAAGGTGATGTGTGTAAAACTACCTTTAAGACAAAACAAGGATTGTTTGAATGGCTTTTTATGCCTTTTGGGTTGTGTAATGCCCTGGCTACATTCATGAGATTGATGAGTGATGTTTTTAGACATTTCCTTGATGATTTTGTTATAGTTTACTTAGATGATATATTGATTTTCAAAAAGTCATGGGAAGAGCATGTGATCCATGTTAAGAAAGTCATGGATGCATTACGAAGGGAAAAAATTTATCTAAAAATGTCAAAATGTGAATTTGGCAAGACCTATTTGATATACTTGGGTTACATTGTAGGACATGGTAAATTAAAAATTGATCTTGCAAAAGTGGTAGTCATTGTTAATTGGCCTACACCCACTAACACAACGAAGGTTAGAAGTTTTCTTGGTGCAATACAGTTTTAGAGGAAGTTTATTACTCAATTTTCATATATTGCATCACCTTTGCATTCTTTGACAAGTGTGAAATAGGTCTTTCAATGGGGAGGCAAACATCAAAAAGCCTTTGACACTTTGAAAGAAAAGATATGTACTGCTCTAGTCTTGGCACTTCCTGATATACAATAACCATTTGAGATCGAGACAGATGCAAGTGAGTATGATATGGGAGCTATTTTAATGAAAGGTAAGAAACCAGTTTGTTATCATTCTGAAACCTTTACAAGTGCAGTAAGAAAATATCCAACTTATGATAAGGAATTGTATGCATTGGTTCAAAGTGTTAAAAAATGGAAACATTACTTAATGGGCAAAGAAACAATAATACATATAGATCATCAGCCCTTACAGTATCTCTAATCACAAACTAAGCTACAACAGTCTAGACATTTTTGTTGGATGGGGTTTTTACAAAAAATTCATCTTGTGATCAACTATAAAAAAAGGAATTCAGAATAAGGTTGCAGATATACTATCTAGGCCTCCTATGGTTGTTGCATCTATTCTTTTACAACATGGTTCTTTGTCACATGAATGTTATAAAGAATAATATGTGAATGATCTTGATTTTTAGGATGTTTATAAAGACTTGATGAGTAGTACACAAGTAGAAGAATTGGACTATCATGTACACAATGACCTTTTGTATCATTTGGGTAAATTATGTATTCCTCAAAATGAGAGGGTGCACATGACTAGAGAAGCACATACTTCTCTTATTTCTAGTCATTTTGGAGTTGCTAAAATGGTTGTACATTTGAAAATGTATTGTTATTGGCCTCCTATGTAGGAAAATGTTGCCAAATATATTAAGGGATGTACTCTTTGTGCCACATTTAAACCTAGTAATAGGAAATTGGGAATTTACACTCCTCTACCTATTCTTACTCACCCCTGGGAAAGTATCTCCATGGATTTTGTGGGGGGGTTGCCTATGACACAAAGAAAACATGACTATTTATATGTGGTTGTGGATAGATTTAGCAAGATGTGTTTTTTGATTCCTTGCACTAAGCAAATTACTAGGGAAGGTACTGCACACTTGTTTAAACATGTATGGGTTCATTTTGGTTTGCCTAATTCAATTATTTTTTATCAAGATTCTAAATTTATCGGGGAGTTTTGGTCAACTTTGTGGGGACTAATGGACACTAAATTAAAAAAGACACTGCATTTCATCCACAAATTGATAGACAAATAGAGGTTGTGAACCAGACTGTGGTACATTTGCTTAGGGGTTATAGCAATAAACATCCAAAGTTATGGGATGAACAATTGTGTTACATATAACATGCATATAACCAGACACTTCATTCTTCTACTATGAAATATCCATTTGAATTTTGTTATAGATACTTGCCTAAATTTCCTCTAGATGTTTGCTATGGATAGGATACAGCTGTTGGTGAACCAAAAGAAGTCATTCGAGCCAAGAATTTCATTGAACAAATACAACTCATTCATTAGACTATTCGTACTCAATTGGAGAAAAGTCAAGCCAATTACAAAGCCAGGTATGACAAACATCGTATTGATCACCAATTTGTTGTAGGTGATATGGTACGGCTTCACATTAGTAAGGAAAGACTGACAGGTGAAGGTAAAAAGTTGAAACCGATTTGGTATGGTCCTTTTAAGACAATGGAAAAAATTGGCACAAATTCTTTTCGATTAGATTTACCATCTTACATGTAGATTTATTCAATTGTAAATGTGGAAAATTTGAAGTTGTATGAGCCTCCAATGATAATTAATCATGATGAAAGTGTATCCATTCCTTCTGTTGATGATTTTTCTCCTAAATATCTAACAAAATTGTAGGAAGATATTATACTTGATATGAATATCTAGAGTTCGTGAAGAGGTAATGTTGAATATCTTCATGTTGGTCTCAAAGGGATGCACCCAAGCAAGGCTAGATGGATGGAAGTCAGAAAGGTGAGGGATAAATTCCCTCGCCTCATTACCAATTAATTTCAACTTTTAGAGGTCCAAAAGTTCCTAGTGGGGAGGAATGATCCAAGTGGATCCATGTACTGTTCTATTTCTAAAAAGTCTTCAAATTCTGTTCAAATCATTTTCACATTGTAGTACTCATCGAGAGCTTTCTAGCACTTTCTTCAGTTCAAAAAATGGAGTCTCGATGTTCAAGATATGGCTAGTTGAAGAAATCTTGTGATAGGGGTGTCAAAAGTGACGTGGCATTATTGAAAACATGTCAAGTGGACCAATAGCCACTTGACACATGGCAAGATGATTTGGTGCAAAAAAAGTGTTGGTTTGTTGTTTTCATTCACATATTATTTAAAATTTTCAAACTTTGAAACAGGGTGCCAAAGAAAGTGCCACATCACCCATCCCACCAACCAAGCATGTACCAAGTCAAATCAGTAGCCTAAGTGGGTGCCTTTGTCTTAGGTATTTTAAGAGGGGTCAAAATTTTCTATTTTAAGGCATTGAAACTAAATTCCCAGCAAATGTGGAATAAAACCAAGTCCATAGGTGCCAAAAAAGGAGGGAAATCATTTCAAATTTCATGTTGAGCGTGCCCTTCCTCATGCCAAGGCACCTAGAAAGGTGGGAGGAGGTTTTGAACTCCTGACCTGTCATCTAAAATATTAATGCTTTGACCAATTCAGCCATGGGGGTTGAAGTGTTATAAAAGGGATGAATTTATACTTAAACAGAGATAAAAACTAGACTATGTAAAGAGATTTAAGAAGGTTAGAGACTTGTTATTGATTTGTACAGCCTTGGGCCATTATTTTTAGGTCTGAGAGATATTTTTACAGGAAAAAAAAGATCAAAGAAGGTGAATTGAAGACTTTTATTTATTTTGGAAGCCATTTGTTGCACAAAATTAATGAGAATGGTCCTCACTTCGAATGGACCCAGAGACGTAGGCTATTGAAGCCGAACCCCATTATCAATTTGCTAGTGAATTCTTTGAATTTTCTCTGATTATTATTTAGTTCTGATCTTCATTTTATATCTGGTTTTAATTTCTTTATACAAAATTAAGCAAAAAAGTGAGAAATTGAAGGATTTTTTAAACATGAACAAGTGATTTTTGAATAAACTACACTTGTATTTTTAGTTTACTGATAAAAAAACATGAGCCTTATTTTGACATATTTCAGAGTGATGAGGCATCATAGAATATTTGAGAGCATAAGACTTTATGCCATCAGAAGATCATAAGAAGGGCTTCTCTATTAATCTCAATAAGTAAGCCTATTTTGAAGAACAACAAACATACCTCAATCAAATTAAAGAAGATGAGTATGAATATGAGGATCCCTCTCAAAACCCTAAGGACATTCCACTCACTCTTGATGAATCAAAATTCTATATAGAATTGGATAAAGAGCTCCCAGATGATTTTACTTCAAAAATATAGGATCTACCATCACCTCTAACATATCTTTAGGACTAGTCACCCTCCCTCATCGATGAGGTAATTGAATTCAATATTAGAATAGAAGAGAGTCCTAAAATCATCAAATTAAGTATAATTCTTATGTCAAAGGAATGACAAATTCTTATTGTTTTGCTCAAATAATTTATAGATGTATTTGCATGGTGTTATTTAGACATGCTAGGGATTGATCCATCCTTATTAGTGCATCATTTAATATTCCATCCTATTGTAAAACCAATCAAGCAGAAACATCACAAGATTCACCCTAAGGTGGCTCTATTAGTCAAAGAAGAATTATAGAAATTCTTGGAAACAAAATTTATCTAACCTAATAATTATTTTGACTATATATCTAACATTTTTCATGTGGCCAAGCCACAAGGTAGGATCTAAATTTATACTAACTTTTGGGATATCAAAAAAGCATGTACAAAAGATGACTTTCCCCTACCAAATATAAACATGATTTTGGATTGTACTACAAGTTATGAGATGTTATCCTTCATCAATGTATTTTTGAGTTATAATCAAATCAAAATTATACCAAGGATCAAAAAAATACAACATTTACTATTCCATGGGGAGGTTTTTTTATCAAGTAATTCCATTTGGCCTAAAAAATGTAGCTACTACCTACCAACAGGTAATGATTTTCATTTTCCATGGCAAGATGCATGACATTGTTGAATATTATGTAGATGATATTCTAGGAAAGTCAAAACATCAATTAGAGAATGATTAGGTTTTAAGACAAATATTTTAGTGACTCCATAAATATAAGGTCAGATTGAACCCAAAGAAATGTGTATTTGGAGTCATCTCAAACAAACTATTAGGGTTCATAGTGTCTAAGAGAGGCACTGAGATTGACCCAACAAAATCAAAGTAATTATAGAAATACCTCCAACTCAAAATATGAAATAACTTAGGAGCCTTTAAGGCAAATTATAGGTTATTATCAGTTCACTACCTAATTAGTAGACAAATGTCACCCCTTAACCCATCTCTTGATGAAGGGGACTCATTTTAGTTGGAACACCGAGTGTCAATAGGAATTTAACACTATTAAGTAGTATCTAGGCAAGCTTTTAGTATTATCACCACCTATCATGGGAAGGCCTTTGATTTTATATATATCCATAAAACCTTATGTAATAGGGGCCATTTTAGCACAACACAATGATGAAGGGAAAGAGTGGTCAATATATTATCTTAGTTTAACATTGATTTTATATGAGCTTAACTATACCCCTATCAAAATAGCTTCCTTGTCCATTATCTTTGCATCCTAAAAACTTTGGCACTATATGCTCAATAGTGAAGTTCAGCTCATAACCAAAGTTGATCCCCTTAAGTACATGCTATTAAAATTTAATCTCACTAGTAAGATGGCCAAGTGTATGATGTTATTAAGAGAATCCGATATAGAATACATCAATCAAAATTCCATAAAAGGACAAGAAATCATGGATAAACTTTTATAAGCACCCCTTGTAGATACCAAGCCTCTTATCAAAGCCTTTTTGGATGAGTTCATATTGACTACCACATAATCTAATAGCTAGAAATTATATTTTTAAGTTTCTTTTACCACACATGGATCGGGACAAAATCATTTTGGTAACCTCGTAAGGTGACCTTATCCCTACTACTTTCCATCTTGCTTTCCCATGTATGCACAATATTTTTAAATATGAGGCCTTAATTGATGGTCTCCAACTAACCATCTAGTGGAACATCCAAAACCTTCAAGTATTTTGTGATTCATATTTGATTATTATAGTCATATGAAATGTGAAATTTGGTAAATTAAGTGTGACTAATGACACCCAATCCATAGTTCTATCTTGCTTGCTCTCATGACCCTCATAGGCATGTTTTCACTGATTCCTAGTCATCCATAGCCTTGAAATTTTAACCCTTGCAAACAAAGATTACTCTTTCCATGCTTAATCCATCTCCCCAGGTCTAATTATCCATGGATAATAGTGGCCAAAATTGGACTACAATGTTGAAACCTAAGGTATCATATTTTTGGCATTATTATCCAAGTACATTTTGGTATCATATTCTTCTAAATCCTTATCCTAATTAATGTCAATATAAAATAGATTCATTTAAACCATGATCATTAAATCCCCTATAAAATTTCATTCAAAGTCCATTTAAAAGGTTTGGCACTCATTTACAAGAGAGAAGCAAGAATAAAAGCAAGACCACTCAAGCACTTTTCCCTATTCTCTACGTACAACCATCCAATATCATTTCAAGCTTAACCAAACCTCTACACCAATCCTTAATCATTCCATGTACACCCAATTTTGCATTTCTATCACATTATTTCACTAAGCACTTCAATGTGATAACTACATATAGCTTTATCCCTCCTTAGAGTATTGGTATATAGGTAGTGTGTGCACGCATAGAGTGTGAAGTGCATCAAACATATACTTTACACACTAACCCCTCTCATTTTCCAAATTTTACATTGAAGTTCAAGCATAAAGAGGACCTAGGGTATTGAAGACTAAATTAGGTACACAATGAGATCTGTGAACTTTCCAGATTCGATATTTCATAGGTAGGGTCACATAAACTTGGTGCACAAAACCTAGAAAGGTTAGATAACTAGGACAATAACACTAAGATAGGACTATATCACAAAAAATGAGGGTGTCCCAATTTTTACACTCCTATCCAATTAAGAAATGAACTCTAGATTATTATTTGCAATAATTTCTGAAGTCTACACATATTTTCAGACCCTATCTTAGTTGGAATAATATAGAATAAGATAATTTTTATTTTCTCTCTCTCACTACTATTTTTAGAAAATCCCTAATTATAGTCAAATTTCACAAATTAGTAGCCTTATTATTGTACATTATTTACTAATTTTATCTACTCAGACATTTATTATTTAGGAACTAAACATCTAATTTCCCAAAAAATAATAAAACATTTGGTGAACTTGACTTACTTCAAATTATGCATAAAAACCCTAGAAACCCTAGGGTAAATTCCTAGCTAATTTTTTCCATAAATTTTTAAATTTTTTCTTCAATATTTAAGGCAAAAATTCATCCAAAATTTTAAATTTTAGTAGTAAATTTTAAAATAATTATATTTCAAACCCTAGTTATATCAACTAGCTCCCAGTAAATTTTCAATACTAATCCAATAATTTCCTAATTTTTTATTGCATATTTAAATTGTAAATTTGATTTAAATTCTCAAAATCAACATTAATCTCAAAAATAATTTTATTACAAACCCTAGTTTCATCAACTAGCTCCTAGTAATTTTCCAATCATTTTTTAAATTTTTAGTTGAATATTAAAATCAAAATATCACTTCAAATTCCATAAATTCATAGTAATTTCAAAAAAAACATTTTCACAAAACCCTAGTTCCACATACTAGGTCCCATTAAACAAAATATTCTCCCATCAATTTTTGAATTTTTACTTGTATACTTAAATCAAAAATTTAATTTCAATTTCAAAAATTCCTAGTATTTTACAATACTATCACTCTTAAATCCCTAGTTGCATGTAATAACACATATTTGATTCTTGAGGTATCACCTTACATCCATAATAAAATTGAAAAAATGATTCTCACTGATGTACAACATTTTCTTACATTTATTATAAATAACAAGGAAACCATAATGGGCCCTATCATGTACAGGACTAATGAAGTCTATCATATGTTAGTACATATCTTAATCCTTTGTAGTTCATGTTTATGTTTCATTATATGGGATGATATTACAAAATTAATTTCCAAAAATGCACAAAATTTCAAAATTCTTTTTGCATATTCTCTTTTACTCATACGAAATAACTACCAACTATATTTTTCTAAATGCATTCAAAATTTTATGTTACATATCAAAATTTTATACCTTTATGCAAAAACTCATGATATCTATCCTTTCATTTCTATCACTCATATGGAAAAAATTCAAGTTTATCAAGCTAAACATGTTAGAAATGTTATGATTCATGTCAAAATTTTCTATACATTAATGCACAATTTCACACTCTCCATCCCTTGTTTGTTATCTCTCATGTGGAATGTTCTCTATAATCATGTTAATATATAATTTATAACTCAACTTACATGAATTTTAGCCCATTTACATGGTTTATACCTAGATGTATATGCCTTCTTGGCTACTCTTATTTCAATGTCATATTTCATGTAGAGGAAAGAAATCCCTTCTCCTCCTCTCCCTTAAGAGGGTGATAGCTACTTTCCTTCAAACCAGGTCCATGCTTTCACCCCTCCAGAAGTTTAGGA
>JARHVA010002985.1:1717500-1727500 GCA_037957365.1 Torreya grandis | reverse complement strand
CATTAGATATATGCCTCTTCACCTTTCCACATGTCATCTCCACATTTGGATTTCATATATTTCATAACAGTTTCATCTGTAACTCATTTCTCTTCTTTTTCCATTGGTAAGCTAAGAAAGGGTAAGTTTAAACACTCGCTATGGGCCGTATAGGTAGAGTCAAGAAGAATGATTATATAGGTGGATATTACTCTCAGTATACTTAAATTTCATAGTAATAAGTATTATATTTGTGCCTTTTCCTTTATGAACAAATGCTAACACTCCAAGTAGCCTTTTATGAAATTACATTGAAGAGGGGTATGATTTTGCATTTATTTCTTATTTTCAAGAATACATGGAGGTGTGTGAGTATGATAGAGTGTTTATAGGTTTTAATAGACCCTCTTGATGGTTTTATCATCATCCAAAACTTTCTCTCTCATTTTCCTTAAAGGGGATTTACATGTTTGCGTGTTTCTCCAGATGGCTGCTTTAGGTGTGTAATCTAGGTTTTCCTAATGTGGAAGGGGATCCATGGTGATGTTAGTATGATTGAATTAATTTTTTAAAATTTATTATATTTAATCACCTTATGCGAGATAAAATTGGCATATTCCTTTAAGTAAAATTGCCTAATTTCCTTGCTCACTGTCTAGTCAGTTCACAGTCACCTTGCTTGAGCTCTAAGAGGTTTGTACATAGGTGTGAAGAGTAAAATAATGATGGAGTTTAGTTTGAGGATTTATCATGATAAAAGAATATTATACATCATTAAATTAAGGTGAAAATTCTATGAAAGTTATATTTTCCTTTTAAGAGGATGAGTTTATCGTATTGGGCTCATAGTCCTTGAAAGTTGTAAACAATAGTCTGGGAGGTTTTTGAGGGCCTCATTAAATGAAATTGAAATGTTACATATACATTAAACTTATAAAATATTGTATCTATATATACCTATAACAATGATTCCAATTTTAATAATTAAAGGATTAGTGAAAGATGGAGTTTCAAGGTCTTAAAGTTGCTAAAAACCCATTGAAAAGAGGCAGTGAACACTTACAAGATATGGATAAAAAGTGACTTTGCACATCCATTTGTGATCCCAAGCTATTACATCAAGGGATATCAATCATAAATGATCCAAATGGTAATATTCAGCTGAAATTATAAGATAAAGGGTGTAGTTTGGGTTTTGATCACTAATGTACCCTCCCCTATCTGTACACAGGCCTGGGAGAGGCCACTACAACAAGGTTATATGACAATGAGTTGGGGGTTAGGTTATTTGGAATTTTTATAGGTTTTAAAAGGGTTTAAGATTTTTTTTACACCAAAACATTCATGTTAAGTTGAAACATCTTAATCAACCTCAAATTTCTCCAAGATTACCTACAAGCAATCCAAAATACATAAACACAGTTAGTCAAAGACCTAGTCCATAACTCCAAAGGCCTAATAAGGTGTTTGAGGGGTAAATAGATAGAAATGGATTGAATTAATAATTTAAATAATTTATGATCCATAAATTTCATAACCAACCAAAAATTTGACCCCTCCAAAATCTTTAAACCCAACCTGTACCTTGCCAACCCTCACAAGTTGCCTGCTCATAAGTGTACCTTGGGAATTTGAAGAGTTGAGGTGTCAAATGGAGGATTTATAATATTAAGTTTGGTAAATATTACCATTAAGATTCTAATAATATGATAAAATGTTTTTTATATAATACTAATGGTTTAGACTCTCTTTGTTTTATCTCTAAGCATGGATAGGTTTCTCATGCATGAGGAGAAATTTTGAAGGAAAAGTGGTAAGATGGATTGACTAGAGGTTAGGTAAGCCTAAGTGATGATTGAATAAGTTATAATAAACCTTAAAAATATATAAAAAACCTTGATATAATATTTTAAATCAAGCATGATTCTCTAACCAACAAGGGTTATATAGAGATGTTGAAGCCATAAAAAAAACTATAGACTCCATCAATCCAACTTCAGACGCCTACAAAAAAAACTATGGATTACATAAGTATAGATTAAAAATCCTATATAAAAAATATGGAATAAGTTAGTCTCAATTTATAATCCTATATCATAACTATGGAATCCATTAGTATAACTACAGACTCCATTAACAGAGCTTCATTACTTTCACAGGCCTCATAGAATGCACAAAGGAGATCAAAACCATTTGGAGTGATAGATAGTGGATTAAATGGACTATTGTATACCCATGGGGAATAATTTTAATTTTTATATATATTTTCAATGAATAATAAACCCCAAATTTATCATTCTTGGACCCAATGTCATGACAGGGTATGCAAAGAGAAGGGGTATAATTGAGAAGGTGACTTTAAATGCTCATAGCTACATAGAAGTTTTACATGGGATTAAAATAGGTTGAAAGAGGTTAAAAGGGTTCCTAAAAATCACTTTTTGTTTTTGGTTCAAAAATCCAATGTTATAGGTTTATGAACAATCCTTAAAGGGCCAATGCACTTAAAGCCCTTCATAACCCCTATTTTGGGACCCAATTGGAGAGATGAGGTTTTAAATGGACATAGATGGAATAATTTGACCATAGGACCTAAATAAAATTTGTTTTAAACTCCACGAGGATCAGATCCATGGTGTTATAATGTATGGAATCCATACAGATAGAGCAGGGGACTAGTTTCTTTGACATTTTTAATATTTTGTAGGTATTGAAGATGATAAAAAGATGATAATCACCTAGGAGTATATATTGGGACTTGAATAAAATACCCATGTCATTTACAAATCTTATAAATTTTAGGCTTCTCACTTTAGCCAATCTTGTGAGTAGATAGTGATCACTTGGTGAAAAAGAGTAAAAATCCATTTGGGAGGCCTTTTAAGGCCATTTTCTTGAAACTAATGGAATAATAACTCCTTACATGTGCCATATTTCTTATTTTATGGATCACATTGAAAATGTGAAGATTTATTAGGTGCCGAGTGTAAAGGGTGCATGGAGAGAGCTCATTTTGGGACTCTCTTGACGATTATGCATGGCCAAAATGATAGGATTGGTTATAGGTCATTCCAATGAATTTGAGGGATTCTTAGTAATCCCTTATGTTCAGATTAATCGTAAAACTTGATCAGTTGTAGATTTAGGCTAGTTTCAAAAGGCCAATCATAAGGGGTAGTTTTATATGCATAAAAAAGAGTTTCTTGACCTTTTTAGAGGTCTTGGATGATTAGAGATTACACTTGTAGATTCTTTTACTATATGTATCACCCCATCTCTCTCTCTCATGCATTTTTAACTAATTTTCACATTGGTAACACATGTCCAAGTGACTCCTAGACTCCCCTTCTCTATCTCTTCCCATTTCTTTTATAAATTGAGCCTTCTTGGCTATTGTAGGGATCTCTCCATTGGGTTATGGTGAATCCCTACCAAATTTTTGACTTTATTTAATAAAGATAGTTATTTTTACCTAAATCAAGAATTTTCTAAGTGTATGTGAAGGTTGTGGTCTTGTGTAAGTGTATCTTAGCTTACCTTCACATGTTAACTTTCTTAGTACCTTATGAGCTCAAAGACTTATCTTTACAAGTCAAAAAAAAGTGTCAAATGGATTTTAGAGTGTAGTGAATAGCTAATTCAATAGTTTTTCTTAGAATTCCTATTGTCTAAGCCTTCCTAGCCTAAGCTAATTCCAAGACCCCATGTTGAAACATTGATGCAAGAGGGAAGGATGTCTTTGGATGGAGTGTATGTTAGGCTTATCTTTATGCAAAGTGCATGTCAAAGAGTTTGAGTAGAGAAAAAAAAAATTGTATCACCTCCCATAGATTAGGTTTACTTTCAGTCATTCTTAACCCTATTTAACCCCCCAATTATTAGTAGTAGGATATGTGCTTTAAGTTATGCATCAAGGGGACCTAGATCGTAATCTAGAGATCCATCTCTCAATAGGAATACCCACATCCCTGAGGTGGTTCTATTTTATAAATTTAATGAGGATAATCTTGTCCCATCTCCTTATTAGGTGCAAGTTTAAGTGACAATAGTTTTTGGCATGCACGTTGGGACACGAATTTCATTCCTTGAGGAGTTTTGGTGTTCTTATCAAGATATCATCTTTTAGAGGCAAGTTTTATAAACACCAGTGATGACTCCACATATGAATATATTGGTAAAATAGCTTAGGTATTCTTATTAAAGTATTTTCTTGCTCTACATGCTTCTCACAAGTCATAAATTACCTTGATGTGGAATTTGTCCTAACACAAGTGGGTGAAACTTACCCTATTTTGCCTCTTCCTCCTAATTATGAGAAATTCATTGTTCAACCTTTGCATGAGCCCTATGTTACCTATAATCAGTCCTCTTCATCTAGTGATTCACCTAGTCCACCTGGTTCTTCTCCATGTTATACCATTTCTAGTTTCAAAAAAAACTCTTCTAGGCTAACAAGACTACATGTTATACCTTGACACTCGATATGGGTGTGGCCAAGTCATCCCTAATGTTTGTATTAAAAGTATAATAAATTATTTGGAACAAGTAAAAAGGGAGTGGATACCTATACAAGGGGATAATTGGCAAAATCTTACCTATGAAATGCTTGATGTTTGTGGCCTAATTTTCCATCTAGAGGAGAGATTGAAAGATCATGAACCAAATCCATCTTGACAACATCAAAGTGTCCCAAATTCATTGTCCATTTCCCAAACATTATTCTCTTAGAGACCCATTCAAGCAAGTATCCAAGGGACGGAGGATATCATGGTGGAGTAGGATATTACATTTGAAGGACATAGTGAGAAAAAGTTTTTAGATTTTGAAGCTCATCTTGAAAGGGAGATTAAATTGGCCAATCAATTTTTGAGACAATCCATCACGAAAATTAAAGGTGAAATCTTAAAGCCCACTTCCCCAATTTTCCATCAAGAGGCCAACTCAAAAGAGACTTCAATTTTCTTAGATATATAATTCATTTCTTCACTATCACCTCAGCCCCATGAAGACACCTTTGAACCCACCTTCCCAAGATGGAAAGAGGTGTTGGTATATGGAGAATAGAGGAACAAATCATGATTAGGTAAAGAAGTTTTTAGGGGAGAGAAACTTGAAATCATTCAACTCCCTCCCAACCCTCCTCAAAAGACCATTGAACTCATTTGCCCATCTCCTCTAACTAATCAAGGTTGCCCCTCTAATGATTAAAATTGTGTTGCTTCTTGGGAATCCCCTTTGGCCAAACTCCCTATTTTTGAAAGTCCTAATCTTGACATCACTAAGAGGGAAGATGAGATTGAAATCTTAGATTGGATTGAAGAGAAAGATGGGTTGATTGCAAGTTGTGAACAGAAGGAAGAATATTTTCCTTGTGTTGAATAAGAAGTCTTGAAAGAGGTTCTCTTGGACCCCAAAGAAGAAGAAGAAAAGGTCTTTGTTGTTTCTCCTTTTCATAAGATAGACCAGTCATAAGATGAGGATCTATGGTAGATTTTTGAGAGAATATGCAGTGAATATGAGGCCCATAAAGAGCCTACAAGTTCCTTGGAGATGGTTACTAGCCATGATAAGCAAGATGTCTCTCAAGAGGGGGAAATGTGACAAATATACATTTAAATGCTTAAGGATTATGAAGAATGTGAGAAGAAAAAACTCCTAAAAAAATAAGTCTAAGATGATGGAGATCAGGCATGTGTTGAGGATAAATATCATGAAGAGATCCTAGATCATAATGAGGCAATTTATGATGATCTTGGGTTTTTTGAAGATGATTTAAAGTTTGATTCAATAACCTCTTATAGGATATCTCCACCAACTTCCAAAAGGAGTTTGAGAAACTAACACTTCCACCTGGTCATGATACAATTCCCTTTGAAGAGTTTGAAGACATTATGACCATTGAGAAGGATAATGAGATCCTTCAAAGAGAGATTGATTTCCAACAAGCTATCCCATGCATGGACACACAAATTTGTCATGAAAAGATGAAGGGATAATAGTTTGAATCATGCTTCAAGGTTCAAGAGGACCTTGCCTACTTTGATAATGTATGGGAGATGACTCCAGTGGATGATGAATAAAGATAAAGAGCAAAGAGGAAGCAAGATTCATATAACACCCCATCCAAGAATAAGCATGTTTGGCATCATCAATAATTTAGTGAGGGAGGAGACTTGAGGTACTTCCATTTTGATCCAAGAAATGGGGTATGATCAGGATGAATGTACATATTTGTTTTATTTTAGTTGTGTCTTGTTTCCCTAAGTGCTCAGAAGCACAAGTGGTGTGTTTATTTTGGTCTTTATGTCTGCTTGTTCTTTCCTTCTATGTGTTTTGAAGTAAGATTATTATCTTATTTGTCTTTTCAAGGTCTAGTACTAATGTTTTCAAGTGTTTTATGACTCCCTTACCTAATAGGTAGGATAAGGCTACTATTTTATAACATAGGCAAGCATATTACCCCTAGGAGTTGCTAAAAGTGTTGACCAAATTTGACCTTTGGTCAAATTTGAGTCAACCCCTAAATTTCTAAACTTTATAGAAGTTTATTCATGTCCTATAATGGTTTCATTATTGATCTAGATGTTTACTTATTCCTAGCCTAACCTTGGTTCAAGTCTAGCCCCTTTTACTAGTCAAGTCCATGAAAGTCAACCCTAGTGGGTCAAATTTGGTCAAAGGCATGAATTATATTTTTTTAGTTATAATATGGTTTTTAATATGATTTAGGATCTTTTAAAGTCATTTAATTGATCTTATCATGTTCAATACGTCAAAAATACCTTGTGGGACCACCTTTTATCTAAAAAAGAGGACTTGTACTAATGGCTAAAGAGACCAACTTGTCATCAAACTTGGTTGACATGGGAGAGATTAGAAAATTTTAGAATTAGGCAAATGTAGGCTAAGAATTAGTTATACTTAGAAAAGGGTAGTTTCCCCTTGTTTTTAGGGCCTCTTAGGCAATTGTACAAAATGGATCATCTCACTTATAGTTGGAAACATCATTTATATGTCTCTTAACTTCCCACATGTCATCTCCATGTTTGGATTATATATATTTTATAAAGGTTTCATTTGTAACTCATTTCTCTTCTTCTTCCATTAGTAAGCTAAAGAAGGGAAAGTTCAAACACTCACTATGAGTTGTACAGGTGGAGTTAGGAAAAATGCTTCTTTAAGTGGATATTAATCTTAGTGTACTTCAATTTCATAGTAATAAGTCTCAGATTGGTACCTTCTCCTTTATGAACAAATGCTAACACGCCAAGTAGCCTTTTATGAAATTAAATTAAAGAGGGGTATGTTGTGCATTTATTTATTATTTTCAAGAATCCATGGAGATGTGTTAGTTTGATAGAGTTTTTATAGGTTGTAATAGACCATCTCCATGGTGTTCTCATTATCCAAAACTTTCTCTCTCATTTCCCTTGAAGGGGATTTACAAGTTTACTTGTTTCTCAAGTTGGCTGCTTCAAGTGTGTAATCTTGGTTTTCCCAACACGGAAGGGGATCCATGGTGATTTTAGTATGATTAAATTCATGCTTTAAAATTTATTCCATTGAATAACCTTGTGAAAGATCAAATTGGCATAATCTTTCAAATCAAATTTTCTAATTTCCTTGTTCCTTGTCTAGTCAGTTCACAATCACCTTGCTTGAGCTCTAGGAGGTTTGTATGGAGGTGTGAAGAGTAATATCATAGTGGAATTTAGATTGAGACTTTGTCATGCTCAAAGGCTCTTAGATTTCATTACATGAAAGTTTAATTGCTATGAAAGTTGGATTTTTCCTTCAAGAGGATGAGTTTACTGTATTGAGCTCATAGTCCTTGAAAGTTACAAATAGTGGCCTAAGAGGTTTTTGATGGCCTCATTAAATGCACTTACAAGGTGATATATGAATTCAAATTGTTAAATATTGTATACATATATACATAAAAAAAATATGAAATTTTTTTAGAAGCAAAGGATAAGTGGAAGATGGAGTTTCAAGGTCTCAAAGTTGTCAAGAAACCATTGAAAAGAGGTAGTGAACACCTATAGGATATGGATGAAGAAGTGAATTTTCACTTCCATTTGTGATCCTAAGCTATAACATTAAGGGATATCAATAATAAATGATAAAAATGGTAATCCTTAGCTTAAATGATAAGATAAAGGGTGTAGTTTGGGTTTTGATCACTAATGTACCCTCCCCTATCTGTACATAGGCCTGGGAGAGGCCATCTATAGCAAGGTTATATGACAATGAGTTTGGTGTTAGGTTTTTTGGAATTTTTATAGGTTAAAAAAGGGGGTAGGATGTTTTTTGACCTCAAAAAATTCATGGGAAGTAAAAACATCTCAAGAAAGCCTCAAATTTCCCCAAGATCACCTACAGGCAATCCAAAATGCATAAACACAGTCAGTTAAAGATCTAGTCCATAATTCCAAAGGCATAAGACATTGTTTGAGGGGTAAATAGATAGGGATGGTTTAAATTAATATTTGGAATAATTTATTATCCCTAAATATCCTAAAAAACCTTGAATTCAACCTCCCAAAGTCTCCAAACTAACCTATACCCTCCCTACCCTCACATGTTGCATGTTCATAAGTCTGCCTTGGGAATTTGAATAGTTGGAGGGTCAAATGGAGGAGTTAGAAGATAAAATTTGGTATAGAGTACCCTTATGAGAAAAATAATATGATTCAATGGTTTTTATATGTATACTAATGGTTTATACCCTCTCTATTTTATCTCTGAGTAGGGGTAGTTTTCTCATGCACGAGGAGATAGTTTGAAATAAAAGTGGTGAGATGGATTGATCAGAGGTCAGGAAAACTTGAGTGATTATTGGAGAAGTTGGAAGACACATAAAATAATATAAAACACCTTGATATAATATTTTAAATCAATCAAGATGATCTAACCAAGAAGAGTTACATAGAGATGTTGAACCCATCAAAAAACTACAGACTCCATCAATCCAGCTTCAAACTCTTATAGAAAAACTAAAAACTCCATCAATATAGCTTAATACTCATAAAAAAAATATAGACTCCATCATTATAGATTTATACTCTAGCATAACTATGGACTCTATCAATATAACTATGGACTCCATCAACAGAGCTTCTTTACTTTCACAAGCCTCACAGAATGCACAAGGGAGATCAAAACCATTTGGATTGCTATAAAGTGTATAAAATGGACTAGGATATACCCATGGGGGATAATTTTACCTGTTGGAGCTATTGGATTGAATAATAAACCCAAAATTGATCATTCTTGGACCCAATGTCGTGATAGTGTATGCAAAAAGAAGGGGTACAATTGAGAAGGTCACTTCAAATGCTCATACCTACTTGGAAAATTTGCATGGGATTCCAAGAGGTTGAAATAGGTTTAAGGGGATCCTAAAAAATAAATTTTGGGTGTTAGTTTATAAATCCAATGTCAGAGGTTTATGAATAATCCTTAAAGTGCTAATGCACTTAAAACCCTTCATAACCCCTATTTTGGGACCTGATTGGAGAGATGAGGTTCAAAAAGCACCCAGATGAAAGAATTTGACCCTAGGACCTGAAGTAAATTTGTTTAAAACTCCATGAGGATTAGATCCATGGATTCATATTGTATGAAATCTATATATATGGAGTCAGGAACTAGTTTCTTTGATAATTTATTATGTTTTATAGGTTTTGAAGATGGTTAAAAGATGATAATCACTTGGGAGGATATATTGAGACTTAAATAAACTCCCCATGTCATTTAAAAATCTTATATTACAAATCTTATAAATTTTCTTAAGTGTCTCTACTAGGTTTCTCATTTTAGCCAGTCTAGTGGGCAGATAGTGATCACTTGGTGAAAGAGAGTGAAACTCCATTTGCGAGGACTTTTAAGGCCATTTTATTGAAACTAATGGTATGAAGACTCCTTAAATGTGTTATATCTCCTATTTTATGGACCATATTGTAGAGGTGAAGATTTATTAGGTGCCAAGTGTAAAGGGTGCATGGAGAGAGCTCATTTT
>JARHVA010002985.1:1612500-1712500 GCA_037957365.1 Torreya grandis | reverse complement strand
TTGAATTAACTAGTCCCTAGCTTATTAGTGGTAGCCGATTGGGTTAAGTGATCAAGGATATAGCTCCAATGGTCAAGGAGAACTAAAATCAAATTAACTGGGCCCCAGCTTATTAGTCATAGCTGATTGGGTTAGATCGATCAAAGCGTATCTCCAATGGTCATCTTGTTCTAAGTATCTTGGGCTAGGAAGTGCTCTTGAAAAACACAAAAATGTCACAAATATTGGGGATCAACTTGGGCTCGATCCATCAATACATGTGAGGGTCATAATGTGGGGTGCGCACAATTTGCTAACTATTCGTGAGGTAGCATATGCAATAAAAACAACCAAGGTAGAGTTGTCTCAAAAGTGATCATGGTCTGAGGAGATAGTCGTGATCTCCAAGGTCATTGGTCAAGTCAGGTTTGAGATATAAGTGATCTCATGTGTTATTTGTTGTGGATAGGGAGATGTATGTGATCTCCAATGTGCCCCATGAGAAGTCTAAGGTGACTTCTACAATGTCAGGGCTATTTGTTTGGTCATGATTTTGGGCTAGTATAGATAGTTTGTCCATTAGGTAGATGAACGAATGAATGGCTGAGCTAACCCTAGAAGACCCTGTGTCAACCGAATGCTACCTACATAGCCCATATTTTAAGGGCCTCAGGCTAATGTAGTTCTCCCCAAAAGGGAAGAAGAGTGTAGGTTATGGATTGGGTTTGACTAGGTTAAGTCATGGTCAAAGGTTATATGGTTTGTCCATCAAGTAAATGAACAAACGAATGGCTGACATCCTTAGGGAGATGAATGAGCGAATGGATGGCCGAGCTAACCTCAGAAGACTCTGTGTCATCTGAGTGATGCTTATATAGCCCATGTTTGAAGGGCCTCAGGCCAATGTAGTTCTCCCCAAAAGGGAAGAAGAGGGTAGGTTATGGGTTGGTTTTGAGTAGGTTAGGTCATGGTTAAAGGTTATATGGTTGGTTCATCAGGTAGATGAAAAAATGAATGTGGCTGATCTAACCCCAGAAGACTCCATGTCAATTGAGTGCTGCCTACATAGCCCTTGTTTTAAAGGCCTCAGGCCAATGCATTTCTCCCCAAAAGGAAAGAAGAGAGTAGGAGGTTGATAGTTGGTTTGGTCATGTTAGAAATGATGAGTGTATGATGATGTCATATACTTTTCCATATTATGTGATGGTATATTCTGTAACATTGGTTATGTGGTTTTTCATCCCTAGAAATTTCCATATTAGTGATGGTGTATGCTAAGAATGAAATGAATAATGATGTTATAGCCTTTTCCATATTGTGTGATGGTGTATTCTATAACATTGGTTATATGGTTTTTCATCCTTAGCAATTTTCCATATTCGTGATGGTGTATGCTAAAAATGAAATGAATGTATTTATGCTTCAATATTTTTCCATATTGGTGATGGTATATGCTTGACATAAATTTTGTTTGGTTGTTAGTTTCCATGTGTATTGTTTTCCATAGAAACTAATGTGAATGGGCTATGATAATTTATATAACACAAATCGGTAAAATAAATCATGAGGTTAGGTTTAGAAAATGTTTTGGTTTGGTTTGGTTATGTGACGAATGTATAAGAAGTGAAAGGCATTTTGGTCTTTCATTGACAAGGACCATAGTGATAGCATAGATAGGGTTTTTATAAACAAAAGCCCTGTTCATGCATTACGTCATTGAGCATTGGTTTGTGTTAGAGAAGTACCTGAATCACTTGACATTAAGTGAGCTCAAAATCCCTTGAGTATGTTGGGATAATAGGTGTGATTAGGTGATATGTCAAGATAACATAACCCTTTTTAGCAAGGATTACTTTTCCCCTATTATAGGTGACCCTAAGAATGACTATAGACAAGTCCATGACTTAATAGTTTGTCAGTCATTTTTTTTGGTAGACTGATCAATGCGAAAAGTCTACATGGAGATGTTTTGTTTTGTGGTCATATGGTGCTGTGTATGTAGCAAAATTTTAGTCATAACCATCCTTTGAGGGAGTGGTCTATATTTTGCGTTGTATGGTTGAATGTCTTTGAATAGTTGTCCTTCAAGGGAGCAATCTATTAATTACAGTAATTATGTAGCTATCCTTCGAGGGAGCAGTCTACATTTATAGTTTATGACCTTTGGTTAGGCATCCCAGTTCTTATGTTTTTGTTTGACTAAACTTTTAGTCATGGACAAGACTATAGAGGTTTAGGGATTTCCCTTTTATTAGAACAAAGCATTCATGCTTTACAAAAGGGTTAGCTAATTGTTGTAGGGAAAAAAGGGTTGAAAGGAATAGGAATGAAGATGTCAAAGGTTGCTCAAGGAATGAGCTCAAGTTAAACATCAAGTGAATGATTACTTGGTTAATAGTAGAATGGTCACAGATGTAAGGCATTAAGGGGCTCAAGTTCTAGCTAGCCTTTGAGAGAAGACAGATGATAAGTCCCTGATCCATACATGTGCATTATTATATAAGGTCCAAGCCAATTAGGAGCAAACTTGCCTCGTTTGCTTCTTTCCATATTGGTCACATGTTGGTTTTCTTTAAGGACAAGATCCTCAATTTTTAAATCTTTCTCTTTTAGATGTTTGGTTGTAGGCACGTTTTGGTTGATGATTGGTCGATACTTGGTTGAGGTCATGATAGTCAGTACAAAGTTGAATTCCCCCAGTTGATTTTGTGACAGGGACAATGTTTGACACCCATTGTGGATAATCAATGGGTTGGATAAATGAGATAGAGAGAAGATGATGAAGCTCCTCTTAGACAAGGAGTGCGACGCGAGGATGCATCTGACAAAGCTTTTGCTTGATAGGCTTAGTTTAAGAGGGAGAGATCTTGATCTTATAGGTTATAGTCTGGAATCTTAGAATCACTAAAGGTGATGGAGACAATGGTAGGTAATGATTTGACTAATGTAGCCAGTGGTTAGGGGTCTTCAAGTTGGACCTTCACTACTTGTAAAGCTTTAATCAAGGTTTGGCAATGTTTTAGAGAGCTTTGAATTAGGTCATACAAAGATGTCTTCACAGGGGTTTGGTGAAGTTGTTTCACCATGGAGTCATGAATTGGCTTTGAAGATGTTGGTTGGGATGTGCCCAAGATTGAAATCTTGGGTATTGGTAGTTAAGGAGGCTTGGCAAATGGACATGTCCAAGAGATAGAAACCTTCTCTTTTCCTTTATCCTTCATGGTCTGTGACTTGGTGGCCACATTGATAGTGTTGATTTTGAATAAAGGGGTTGAAGGTGGTAGAGGGACCATAGTCTGATGATGAGATCCTGATTTAGGTGAGGATGTTTGGGAGGCATGGGATGGTGTTGGTGGTTTGTTGAAAGGGTGGTCAAGAGGATCCTTAATAAAAAGGGTGTCCCTTTTCAAGTGTTGGCAAATGACTACCTTAAGAGCGCAACAACGCTTAGTGTCATGCCAAGGTGTGTGATGATACACACAGATTTGAGTGTTTTCGAACCAAGATGGTTTTGGTCTGAGAGGTTGGAATGGTTTAAGAGGTGGGAGAGTGATGATAGAAGACTGTAACAATTGGTGTAATAGCAAAGCATATGAACCCGCTAATGGGTTTGTGCTTTTTATTGCAGTAGGGGTTGACAACTTCTATTTAGGAATTGTAGGAGGAGTTTTTTGTACCATCTTTTTGTTTGGTGGTGTGACCACACGTGTAGATGGCACTTTCATGGTGAGAGGTGTTGGATTTTTTGGAGGAGGTATGTTTTTGCTAGGTAAAGTGAGTAATGGAGGCAGTTTGTTTTTGTTAGGTGTTGGAGTAGGGAGCACTCCTATTAAGGTAGAAGGGTGTGGACCCAAAATAGATGGTAATGGTGAAGGTGGGCGAGGAGTTCTCTGACATGGTTTAGTAGCCCTTTTTAATACGGAGGGAAGACCACTATTATGTGGGCCAAGGTTCAAATCTACCTTCACTTGTGGGTGATTTTGGTTTTATACAGGGCAAACACCGAGATATTTAACCTATTTTGGTATGATGGATGCTTGTGAGGGTTTGGGTTCAGGTGTGGATTGTTGAGCTTCTAAAGATTTAGAAGTGGAAGCCTGATCTTCGTCAAAGACTTTTGGGTGATTTGTAGTGAAAGGGTTGGCAGTCAAAATGGGATATGTAAGATAAAGAGCCTTAAGTCACTCCCATAGCGCCTCATGTTTTAGGTTCCTAGAATGGAGAAATCCTATGTTTTTTTACCAATCATGAGAAGGGTTAGGGTAACATCACGAGAGGTCTTACAGTCAATATTTTGGAGGATTTTGGTGATTACGAGAGTAGAAATGTGTTGGACACAACGATCTTGGGCCAAAGGTGAGAGAAAACTATCACTGGATCTTCCTCGGTCGAAGTGGGTGAAGTGACAAGTTCTTCTCTTGGTAGAGAAGGGATTGGAGAATGTGGCTCTTCGAGAGGATAGAGCACAGGGATGATCGTGCCTTCCACTTGTGGTCTAGGAGTGCGAAAAGTATGATCCTCTATTAGTAATAAGAAGGATGGGTGTGAGGCCATCGGTGTTGGTGTCGTCAAACCATCCTCTAATATGGGAGAGGTCAAAGTAGACTCTCTTACGTGTGAAAGGGGGCTGGATGGAGGACTATCCTCCATTGGTAGAGGACAAATAGGAGAGGAAGGCTCCTCTAAAGGGTGAAGTAGAGGGATTATGGCCCCTTCTACATGAGGGTGTGGGGTATGAATCGTAACTTCTTCCAATGGTAGAAGAAGAGGAAAGGTGTGGGTAAGAGGAATAGGTAATATAGGTTCCTCATGAGGTAAAAGAATAGGTAGAGTAGGTGTTTGATGTTGTGGGGGTAATATAGGTTAAATGGGCTCTTCTACCTATGGGGGAGAAATAGGTTGACTAACCTCTTCAGACTGTGGGAGAGGTTGGTTAGGAATAAAAGGAAAGACCATGTTGACCGTGTGTATATTGCGCTCTTGAAGGTCATCGACCATGGTTTGAACATTATTTTGACTAGGGGAATGATTAAGGAATGGTTGCCTAAAGACATCCATGTTTTGGTTGGCCAGTGCTTTAGGGTTATCCAAAACAAGATCCCCTTTGTCTAACATGTCTTGAACAATGTTTTTGAAGGTTTTGCAATTATCTGTGTCATGACCCTTGACACGGTGATAGTTACAAAAGTCATTTTCCTTATACCATGCAGGGATGGCTTTTGAGGGGTCAAATTGGGGTGGTCAAATTTGAGGGAGATTGAGGACTCCCTGCTTCACTAGTTTATCCAACACAGAAGCGTATGATTCTCCTATTAGAGTCTATTGACACTGTACGTATTGTTGTTGGAATTGTCTTGTGATGTATTCTAATGTGGAGGGCTCAGATTGATTGGTTGTGGTAGAAGATGATGATCTAATTACCATAGTGTTTATTGATCCCTTGGATTTGGATTGGGAAGAAGGTTTAGAAGAAGAAGAAGATTCATTAGATTTTGCGTTGGTATTTTTACTATGCAATTTGACCTTATCTTCTTCGACAGTGCAGAGTTTAAGCTTTTGGGCCATGGTGAAAGCTTCATCAAATGTGTAGAATGTTTGAACCCGTAAAGTAGATGAGATGTGCTTGGCACATGCTCTTGAAAAGAGCTCAATGAGCTCATGTTGATGTAATGAAAGGAGAGTTGGTTGATCAAACCTCTCCAATAGGCAACGAAGTCAGCTATTGATTCATCGTCAAATTGTTTAATAGAATATAGGTCTGTGATGGAGACCTTTTTAGTGATGTTGATTGAAAAGTGGTCGAGGAATAATTGGGCAAGTTGAGTGAAGGTAAAGAGAGAATGACTGGTAATGGAGCTATACCAGTCAAGGGCAGAACCAGAAAGTGACATGGGAAATGTGCGAAGTAATAATGCATCATCGTGTGCTATAAGGTAGAAAGCGTGTCTAAACGCTCATAGATGTTGTTGTGGGTCCTCCTTACTCTAAAAGCAAGTAAACTTAGGGAGTTCCCACTAGTTAGGGTATGGTCTAATAGGCACCAAAGGGTGGATGGGTTTGTTACAGATTTGTTCATATGAAATAACATTATTCGAACCGAAAATGGATGTCTCAAGGTTGGACATCTTATCCATCAGCATCTTTATTAGATCGTCTGATGGATTGGTAGGAGGGGCACCCCCTAGGTTGTAGGGTACTTGGAAGGCATTGGGAGGGGCGTATGATGTACTTGATTGCATTTGTATAGACACAACATATTGGTAGTTCATCATAGGGACTGATGTTGAGGTCAAGGGAGGTTGTGCCATGAAGCTAGAGGGCACAACTTGACTAGGTGCCACCAAAGGTGGTTGGATGGTGGCAACACTAGTTAGAGGATAGGTAGTCACTCTTGTATTGATTGGTGAAAGAGTGGGGGGATAGAAAATAGAAAGTTTTGAAAAGGTGTTGAGCTTATTTGAATTGTTTGTGGTTGAGGGGGTATAGAAACCCCGATGGAGGTAGGTCCAGAAATAGAAGGGGAGACCAAATCATGAACATTGGCCAGGGTTGGGTTACTAGTTGAGGCTATGGCCTGAGTGACCATAGGTTGAGTAACAGATGTTGTTGCTTCAGTCAAGGAAGTTGGCATCCCATAAATAGGGTTACCTGAAGGATCTCGCGTTTAGATTTTTGTGAGATAGTGTTAGAGAGCCTTGACATTATGGTCAAGAAATCTCTCAAAATTTTGATCCCCTTTGGGAATAATTGGAGGTTGATTTGGGGTTGGTTGGATAGGAGTATGCTTAGTGTCTAAAGTATACTCCATTAGAGGACTTGTTATGAAGGGTGAAGGTGGAAGTGGTTATTGACTTGCATGGTCAATAAGAATTTTGGCTTGACTACATGTCAAAGCCATTCAAGGCAAATTCAATTCAGGTTTCAAAAACTGTATGTTTCAATTTTAGAAAACCCAAAATGTGTGTTTAATAGCAAAAAATTTGGGTTTTAAGCTTGCTATTTTGGAAATAAAATTTGTTTACAGTGACTAACGTCGATGGGAAAATTGATGTCGGTAAAGATATGTTGCCGATGTCAGTGGAAAAATTGATTTTGGTGAAATAAGTTGCCGACGTCGGTGGACAAAACTGATGTCAGTGTTTTTGTATTTCCAGAAACTCAAAAAACTGAAAGTTTTTGGAATAAATGAGAAATTTTGAGTTATTTTTAGCCCTCAAAATGATGCGACCTTACTAGCTCAAAAAACTAGATAAGAATAGAAAAATAGATGATGGCAAACAACCTCTAAATGTTAAATTCCTAAGAATAAATTTTAGAGTCATGGTGGCTTATGCCTTAGAAGAATGTGTTTGGGAATTGGGCTTTTAGAACGGGTCCTAAAGAGGAAGTCTATAGTTGGTTTTAGGTTATGTTTTGGTGCTCAAAAATCTATGTTAGGTTTCGTATGTGGCCTGGTGCTAAGGGCTTGTTCCCTTCACTTCACGAACCCAGAGCCGAGCTGGGCTGCTTAGCCAATATATACTTTGCCTATAGTTTATACTCTACCAGAGAATAGAGTGGGTCTTCCTCTTGGTGGTGAAATCCAAGTAGGATCACCAGGTAGGGTAAAGTATCTACTAGGTGATCAAATCCTAGATGGGCCTTGTCTTTGGTATGTTTAGATGTTTGATTTGATGTGAATGTGGTCTGGTTGTGTAACATATGTGCACTATGATTTATTCATAATGCATTTTAATTACTAAATGAGCTAAATATGCATTAAAGCAAGAATGAAATGCAATTATTTTTTTAACCCAAATTGAAACGTTTTGTTCAGATGCAAACAAGTGGAGAAAATGTTAAGATCATGAATTTTCACTACTCTAAGATGTAGGGAAGAAATGACAAGAAGAAAAAGAAAGATATTCTTTTTAACTTGTGCTAATGGTGTCTTTTCGAAATAAAGAGATAGAAGAAGGATGCAAGAAAAGAATCTAATGCATCTATATGAAATTTTGCTTTTTTAGAAGAAAAAGAAATGAGCCCAAGGAAAACTCCAGGGGTCCCACCAGGGGTGCCAGAATGTTTCTTTACATTTTTGCTATTTACATTTAGAAGAAGAAGAAACTAAAGGTTAAGGGTCAGGGGCTTGATTGATACCCAAATTAAGTTGCACACCATATCTAGACATTGTAGGAGCTCCTCTTTGGTTGTGGAGGAAGACACCTGTAGATAAGAGTAAGACTTAAACAAAGAGAGTGTTAGATAAAGATATGGTGGACTGCCAAGCAACACACTCGGTCCCAGAAGCGTAAAGCTTCGTGATGGATGATAGTCCACTATTTCTGAAAAAGAGTGTTGTATAAAATGAAATGATGAAAGACTAAGAAAGATAAATAAAGATAACACATACCTATTCTCTACAGTTAGACTATCACAGTCACTAATGTTGATAGTTTTGCTAGCATCAGTTGGTCAATATGCCAATGTCGGTTATGTTACCGATGTTGGTAGGGGCAGTGGTCCTTGGACGGGTTTCAGGTAATGTCTGTGGTCGACAAATGAGTCTAGGAGTTTAAGGTTCTGTGCAGGGTTGCAAGATAGTGGATAGGGTCTGAGAGTGGGTAAAGGTCAGGGATAGGTATGACAATAGGATAAGAATAGAAGGAAGGCTTTTCAGCCTTTCTATGTAGGAAGTTGGGTTTGGTCGATAGTATTTATAAATAGTAAATAGAAACTAATTACTAATGTATTCTAAATACTGAAATGAGAGAGAATAATACTTAGCTCTACTTGGTGAAGAGCTAGAGGTGTTAGAATGCTTATCCCTGTTGTGGCGTGATGTTCCAATCCAATTTGGAGTCACTTGTGCAGAGTTTCTTAGCCAAGTGAGCATTAGTCAAAGTCTGATGCTTGGTCTCAGATTGTGTGCATCCACATTCAAGAGTCTGAGGGAGGGAGTGAGAGAGAGAGAGAGAGATTAGATTCAGGATCTAGATCCTAGCTAAAGGTTAGAACTTAGTTTAAGAAACCAACATCGGTGATCCCACTGGCGTCAGCTGATAGTTGATCGATGTCGGTGGCTAGAGAATGGGTAAAAGGGCTATTTTTAGCCCTTTACCCATTCTCCATCTGCCAAGTGCATTTGATGTTGGAGAATGGTCAAAATATGGGGTTATTATGCATGCGAGTTAGTTAGAAGGTTGGAATAGGTCTTAGGTAGTTATGATTTAGATGACTTAGTCTTAGTTGACTCATGGGGTAGGAAATGGTCTTTGTGGTGATGTGTCCAAGGTGAGGTGTCCTAGGTGAGGTGTCTAGGTGATGTTATTAATTTAAAATAAGTAATTTATTTTAAATTAATAAAGTGTGTAAGTGTCCAAGGGGAGTCGACACAATTTTGGTGTCTACACTATGATGGGTCCTTGTTGAGATGGTTGACCTCAGAAGAAGCTACTCTTGCAATCAAGGAGGTCCATGATGGTATATATGGTGTCCATGTCAGTGGAATGGCCCTAGCCAATAATTTACTCAAGATTATGAATATTATTGGCCTATAATAGATCATGATGATTACCATATGTACAGAAATGTGTATCTTATCAAAACATGGTAATCTTATTCATGGCCCTGCATAAGAATTATAACCTATAATGAGCCCCTATCCATTTTCATATGGGGATTAGATTTACTTAGATAGATAAATCTAACATCATCTGATGAGAAAAAGTTTATAATCACAACTACAGATTAATTTACAAAATGGGTTGAATATATTCCACTTATATATGCCATAGGTCTTGAGATATCAAAGTTCATCCTAAATTAGATCATTTTCCATTTTGGTATCCTACACAAAATATTATTAGGCAATGACAAGTTGTTTAAATATCAAGAGGTCAAAGATCTATACAAGTTCTATCACATTAAGCAACACTTTTCCACCCCCTACTATCCCTAGGGGAATAGACAAACATAAACAATTAATAAGACACTTCTTATGATTCTAAAGAAAATAGTCAATGATGTAGGTAGAAACTAGCATTTACAATTATACACTTCATTTTGGTCTTATAAAATGAGCATCCTAACACCTAATGAAGCTAATCCATACTCTTTTGTCTATGGTATAGAAGAAATATTTCCCATAGAAGTGAAACTCTCCTACTTACACATCTCTTTATGGGTCATCATTGTCGAGCATAATCTTAGGTGAGAAAGATTACAAGAGCTATAAATTTTGGATGAAAAATGTCAGAATACCTTAAATCACCTTTGAGCATATCAAAATAATCTAAAAGGCCAATATCAAAAAATATCCAGTCTAAAGAATTTGAAGTCAGTGATCTAGTCCTTAAGGAGAATCAAAGGAACACTAATGTAGATTGGGATAAAAAGGGCAAATTTGAAGCAAACTAACTTGGGCCCTACATCATTATTGCAAAACTTGGATCAAGATCCTACATAGTAGACACTTTTGAAGGTAATGAGCTCAATGAACCTATAAATATCATACATTTTAAATGTTTTTAAACTTGAATGGATCTAAACACCTCCATCTATTATTTCCCACTCTTGGGGGCATATCCATTCCCATGTTACTTCTCCCTTTCATTTCATTACATTCCATCATTCTCAACCTAACCCTGTTCTTAAGACTGGGTGTATATTACATGCTTACAAAGAATCAAGAGAGAAGAATTTCAAATTGGGGCAAGAAATTTATAGATGTATGAGGGGGACATATATTGAGGATTTTTATAAAAAAATATCCATCCACTTTTGATATATCTTCCATCCTATTTACACCCTCATACCTATCTTAATCACATCCTCCTTGATGATTATGTCTCCTACAAGCCTTAACTTGAATCCATCCTTATCTATCCATATCCATTTATAAGCAATTATACAAAATACATTACTAATCTCATAAGTATTGAAGGGTCACATAATATTATTACTCTAAGATCTATCATGCACTTTGCAACTAAATCTTGATCTTTCATTCTATGCCCTAAAAATGGTTTTTTCTGACTATATTGGATCCTTATCTCAGTTGTGATAAAAACACTTTTGGGCACAATTCACACCACTTACATATTATAATTTTTTATTAAGTCCATTATAAATAATAATTTCCTTAGGTTTTTTATTAAAATCACATGTATATAAATCAACCATCATTATCCTAGTATATTTTATCTTCCATGATGTGGTGTTTTTATCTTCTTGTATGTGTGAATGTGTGTTATTGTTTGTTAAAGTCATTAAGATTTATACATATTTGTCATAATTTGTAAAAGGATATTTTTATATTGTATTTTTTATATTTTATTATTTTTGATCAAATGGGAATAAGGATTGTTTATGTGACCACCCAAGCTCAACAAATTGGGTACGTTACCCAAAATGGAGCTCCCACACAATGTGATTTTCCATGTGCCCTTGACCACTATCATGCCAATGACACACATATCTTCACATGTGAAATATTAAATTGGATTACCTACTACAATGGCTTCAAAATTTTCCCACCATCCTATCCAATCAAACCATCTAACCTAACCTCATATCCCATTCCCACCCATATCTTTGGTGTAGGAGGTTTTTTGCCCAATAATAATTTGTGAGACACAAAATAAAAAATAAATGGATTATTTTATTATCACATTGATCAAACTTATTTAATTTTAACTTATGATCTGAAAACATCTCATTATTATCAAATTGCATCAAAACAATCCATAATTAATCATGACACATACCATGTATCAATATTTCCATCACATCATCATATAATCAAATGTTTAAACATCTAACACCAATCACAAATCAATTACTCATATAACATCATAAGCATATCATAAAATAATATAAATAATGCATAATAATCAAATCAAATATGTCACATGTGCTTAATAATCACATCATCTATCTCATTACAAAAAAGTCACAATGCATCACATCATATATCACAAATATATCATAATCATATATAATAGTCCATAATGCCCACATGAAGTCCATGTCAGAATATATGAATATAAAATATGGGCACCATGTCATAAATATGATATAATATACAAATATACATCATATAATACAAGTTTCATATATCCTAACTATGGTCTAGGTGGTCCCCTGAGAGTCTAGTGCACTAACTATGAAGAACTAGATCTTAATATAGATGCACATCACTCAGGTGGCACAACAGCCTCATTTAGGTCTTTTTAGTACAAATCCTCCCATGTTATTCACATGATATACCTCATAAACCATATCATCCCCATCTCCATCATATCTTCATCCCCCTCCTCCTTGGTCCTCTGAACCACATAAACCTCTCCCATCAAATCCTTCACCCTCATCTATAATTGGCCAATAGAACCCTATAATGTTATAATCTTTGTATCTCAGCTCTAAATATGAATCTAAAAAACCATTATCTTGGTATTTATACTATAGATCTATGAATCTATACTCTATATTTATCTCTACAAATTAGTCACCTATCCTTGTAACCCTGTGATCTATTTCTATGTACTGGCCAATTGGCAATCCATCTATGCTAGTTACCCTTTTAAATGTGTTTTAATCCCATCTCTCTTTAGTGATCCCTGTAATATCTAAGACATGGGCCTACACATCTCTCTTAAAATTCTCTAATAATACTCACTCATCCTCTATCAAGGGTGGTCAAGACAACCCTACCTCATCTCCACCTCCATTCCCTCCTACCTATACCCCACTCCCCACAGCCTATCCTAAAACCATTATCTAACCCCTATATCAGCCTCCTTGATCTCCCCCATCGACATTCATGGAATTAAGACCCCCCTTCCCTTATTTTGGATCCTATACTAAGGCATGTAATCTCCTCACTTACCTCTTCCCAATTATCATATGTGCATATATAATTTTTTTCACATCCCCCCTCCTCACTCTATCCCATTATCTTATTAACCTAAGTGGCCACCTCTATTTCCACCAAATAGAATATACTATTATAACCATAGGATATGGGATCAAAATTTGGTAATCCCATGATTCTAGGTAAATACTCTCATAACCCATACATGCTAATGGCCTATATGCCAATATCTCCCACTAAGGCCTCTCCCTATCATTATGAGCAAATAGGTGCTCCTCACCTAGCACATCATGTGGTCTCTTAAACTATTGTTACACCTTATCATGTCTATAAAATTCAATAATATAATACCTATGACCTATGAGATAACACTCTATCAATATATATTAGGTAACATCTACCTCCTTAGCCCATCTAAATTACACCTATCTAAATGGCATCCATGTGATGTGCTCAGGCCATAAGTTATCCAATACATGCCTATAGAATTGGATCTCCCTCACATGAGATCTTTGTACCCCAAAATTATGTACCCACTGAATAATATGGGCTCATGGGAATTTTTTTCTACCCATGTACCTAGAGGATGCTCTATAAGTATATGCTCTCATATCCATATCTACAATACTAGATATGGACCCACACTTGTAGCTCCCCTATATGTTACCCTGTGTAGCTCCTAGTATAAGTGTGAAAGTACCATTAAACTCTAATAAAGTACTATATAGTCTCTCACCATGTTTGAAATGAGGTCTCCCAAGCCTAAATGGAACCACTATCCACTCTTGTTTGACAAGAGTATGCCAGTCATAAGAGACATCACCACCAATGTCAACTTGTTGATAGTTCCCTCCCTCAGATCCCTATCAATGTTTAGCCATACATATTGTAATCCAACATTTAACCTCCTAGATAGCCTCTGCACTATCACACTAATGGTTTATGACCACCAATAGATCATTTGGCCTCTTATATGAAGCTTAAAAATCCAAAATAGATCCTCTAGGGTGACAGTTATATCTGTCATCATGAAATGAAAGGTACTTGTCTTTGAATTTCACCTCTTCACCAAGGTTATGATCAAAGCTCTATCAGTTTGTACTATAGGCATGGTCACAACATAATACAAATTAATCAACTCTAGCACACCATACTCCTTTAGTTCCAATAAGTTCATCATTGTAGTCGAGATGACATCACTCCTAACTCATCCTACACCAATTACATCTTATCACATTATGATCATCTCATCACATCTATCCCTACCCTATCTGATCTAATTATCATAACACATTACCCAAACCATCTATTCATTCCTTCACCCACATACCCCATCAAATAAAAACCCCCTCATCTTATTACACTAATCCCTAACCCACCTTTACCTAATCCCATTAATCCCCTTATACCTTGTCCCTACCATTTTCATCCCTCTCACTTATCCTATCCTAAACTAATTTATTTATCCTAACCTAATTCACCCTAAACCCTATTCACTCATATATCCTAGAACCCTCAACTGATTCACCCTCCATTTCTTAACTTATTTCATGCAAATCTTATCCATCCCAACCCCCATCCAAATGTTGGAGAGTAATTATTGATGTCATGTTTATGTTATGGAGGTGTCATAATGAGTGGATGAAGTGTTTTGATAGCATAAGTAACAATGATAAAGTGTGTATTGTGCTTCTCCTAGTGTGCTTAAAGGAGGCTTGGTTGATCTTCAACATTTACTTGGATTGAGATGTTTAGGGATGAATCTAAAGTATTGATCATGTGACAAAGGTACTACAAGAAGTTTTTATGCTTTGAGAGCTTATGTGCATGATTAATATTCATTTGATTCTTCATTGTGATCATCTAGACATTTTGGTCTAGTGGTAGAAAATATGAGTAGGCAGTTTGATGATATCACCATTACCACATGGGAATGAGTCAAGGGGAGATGGTCATATGGTTATGATCACATTAGTCCCTAATTGTTATACACTGGATCTAAAATCATGCATAAAAGTGTGGTTAAAGATATGAGGATGTAAATTTGGCTTCTCAGTTAGAATTCATTATTTTCCCATACTTACCTAAATTTGCATGTGGCCAAAAAGAGTCAAGTAAGTATGTTGATAAGGTTAGCATTCACACGTGTGAAGGTGTCAAGACAAAATGATCATATGGGTTTGTTCATTTTTGTGCCTATTTTATTTTTAATAAATTTTATATCATGCAATAAATTGCATCAAACTATATGCATATGCAAATTTGGGCTCCCAGGCAGTTTGATTGTGTTTTTCCATACATAGCCAAAATTGTGTGATAAATAAATCTAAGTAGGCATTTTAATGATGTTATATCTTGCAAGTGTGAAAGTATCAAGAGAAACTTATCATATGGGTTTATTTATTTTTTATCTTAGTTGATTTTCACTAAAATTTAGATCATGTGATTAAGCATGTCAAAAGATATGCTTGTTTAAATTTGGTCTCCCAAGTATGTTTTTGACATGGTTCTATGACAAAAGATTTTGAGAAGGCATTTTAATGGCATTATATCTCACACATGTGAAGGTTCTAGGAGTATATTGTTATATGGTTGGATTATCCTATATAAATAGATCATTTGATCCAAATTTAAGATCATGCATCGAATCAAGGTGAAAGTTATTAAGGTCCAAAGTTGGCCTTTTAGGGAGATAAGCAAGGTTTCCATACTTAGTCATTTCTGCACAAGTTAAAGTTTGAGCAAGATCAATGATGCACATTGATTCAAGAAGTTAGGAAGCAAAGAGATGAAGATAGGTGCATGATATTTAATGACTGAGAAAAGGTAAAGGATAAGTATATAATAGTGAACAAGTATTCATATATATTGATCAAATGGTGAGCATTGATAGTTAAAGACCTAGTTGATCTGTAGATATCAATGAAGTGCATTAGTTTAACATTTCAAGATTACATGAGATGAGGTCAAAGTGATTGAGTTTTAACATTTATCATTGGAATTATATGTTTTAAATATTAAGTAATATCAATGGTGCATGAATGATCTAAAGCTAAGAGGACACGAGATGCGAGCATTATGTTTAGAGTTTAACTATGACCGTTTGAATTTAAATATTTTAATTTAACATAGGGAAAAACTAGAGATATATATTTTTTTTAAAGTTAAGTTCACTCATGTAGTAAAAATAAAAGTGGTAGAGAACTCCAAGGCACATTTATAAATATGTATTTAAAGATTTGGAAGTGTGTACAAACAAACATATGGTGCTCTAAAGTTGATTGTGTGTTTGTGTATGTTCTGTAAGTAACTTGAGAAGGACAATTAAACTTATATAGATACTATTTTGATGTCTCTTCATGAATTATATATTATGGATTGGTGTAGACTCCATGAGAATGCCTTATGTGGATTTTGGAGGTGCGATCAATCTATATTAAGTATGAACAATGCTTAAGAAGTTGATTGTATACTTGTTCATGTGTATGAAGTTAGTGTTTGAGTTGTTTTAGCATATGCAAAGGTGAAGTAAGATGACTATGATCATTTGAGAATGTATTAAGGGACATAAGGAGGGTACCTATGTATTTGGAAGTGGTCTTATATTTATTTATTTTCTCTATGAAGTGATAATGGGTGAATAGGTCTCCATGAGACCTATACCAGCTATAAGGGCCTTATTAAAAGGTGTAGCTACTTAAGGGTGACCCATATGTGCTATGGTTGACCTATCAATTTTATATTGAGATATGTATTCATATGAGAGATGTGTCAAGGGCTAAGGTATGCTTAATGAATGACCAAGGTGTTGATTATCATAAATGTTCTATAAATAGTAAAATCAAATATGGTGATTTCTGGACTTCTGAGCAAGAGATTGGGAGAGATTTGGGAGAGAATTTTATGTGAAATATTTGGAAAGTGAAGAAAAGGAGAGGAGAGTGAGAGTTCCTAGTTTTTGGGTTGATGAGCATAAAAGATTAAGGACTGTGTGTATGATCTATAGGTCATGTTTTTGATGATAATATAGTGTTCTTGCAGATTGAAGTTATGTGAAGAGATCTAAGTGTAAATATGAGGACTATTTGATTGAAGAAGGAGAGAGATTGTGGCATACCTATGTGAGAGGCATGTATGAGTTAGAGAGTGATTTTTTGAAATTGTTATATAATCATAGGTCCATCATCAGGTGTTGAAGACATCAATTATAAGGTGGAAATTTTATTTTCAAGGAGGGTCTAAAGGACTTGATCTTCCTTAGGGGTAGTTGCTCCATGTAAAATAGGGTTTCATTAAAGACCTTTGGTCAAAAGGACTTGATCAAGGTTGTAGATTAGAAGGAATTAACTAAAAAGGTGGCCATAAGGACTTGATCAACTTATGGTCAAGTGGATCCTATGGAATTGTTGTTTCACTAAAGGCCTTAGGTCAAAAGGACTTGACTAAGGTTCCTGACTAGAAGGACTTGATCAGTATCTTATTTGTGATCATCTTATAGGACAATATTCTATGTGTTTTCAAGATTGAGAGTGGGTTTTATTCCCTAAGAGGGTTAACCACATAGATCTTGTGTTGTCTATGTGATCTTACATTATGTTCGTTATTAACTCCTATGAATGATTTGTAAGCTTCATGAATGATTATATTCAATGCTTAAGTATTTGCAAGGGTTTGGAAAATGAATTGTATTTTTTGATACCAATGATTCAACCCCCCCTCTTATTATATTTTACATATAAAAACCAAGTCCTTATCACTCTCATTTCATGACCCACCTAAAATCTCCATCACTCTAACGTTCATCCTAATATATCCTAACTTACCTACTTATCCTAACCAAATCCTATCCTGACAAACTCACTCAGCTGATGTCCCTACCTTCCCTAACTCACTCATATCCATTAAAAATTACCCCTAAGGCCCTAGCCTAACTAAATTCATCCTATCCACCCTTCCCTCCCCCTAAATACCTATACTAACCCATGTCATTCTATCCAACCACACCTTAAACCTTAACCCTGCCTAATACAATAAATCATGAATTATCCCTTACTCATGAAAATGCCAATATCATGAATCAAGTTCCATAGTTTTTCATAATCATGACTATAACCTTATAGTTTTGTAAAACCATAATTCACCCCTTGAATTATTATTATATCATTAATTACTCCTTGTGATATTATAATACTATAAGTCACTTGTCATGATATTTCAATACTATAGATTATGACCATAATATCATTATTCATGGGCATAATATTTCCATTGAGGGAATTTCCCTCAGTCATGGTATTGTACCCATGTGATGTATAATAAAAAATGGAAATAAATGCAAAAACAAAAAAATCACAGGGTTAGGGATTGACTACATACTAATGGTCCCACGCCAACCATCCTCTAGTATTTTGTGACCCTATCTCTATGATGTGATGCATGTGGGATGTGGTCCATGGTTTTAGCTCCAAAGCACTAAAATCAATAAGGGTAAAAGTGAAAATGACCCTTTTTACCCCCATTCCCCTTATTTACCCCTCTTTTACCTCTTATCACCCATTTGACCTTTTTTAAACCCATGATAATACCCCATCTACTAATAGTAATCCCTAAGTCTCATTTCATAATCTATTATCCTATCTAATCATCGATTATCATCTTAAGTCTTCTATGGCATGGCCTTCCATCTCCCTATTATTTATCTCAATCCTAAATTAGAACTACATCGACCTAAGGTATCCTAAAACAATGTAGGAAAAACTTGACCATGGTTTTATTCCTAGGGATAGCTCTACCACTATTAACCCCCATCCCATCCCATCCTAGATGGATCAATTGACATTATTACATTATTTTAAGCTATAAATCTAACATAATGTGTCATATTATCTATAATCATTCATCCATTATCCTTTATAGTCTTGTAATCATCCATAACATGTTTCATTTCTATGATAATTATTGTTAGATTGTGGCCTATATTATTTTTTTCCTCCCTAGATAATGTCAACATATTGTGAATTTTAATATTATCATCTTAATCAAACTTCCTCCCTTATAGACATAGGTCAATTGTCTAGACTTTATCCTCCAAGGTTAAATCACTTTATCCAATATCCATTATGCTTGTGGAATCTCAATTATGTCCACATTAACACTTGGTGCATCCCAAACCCTTATCATTATCTCAATCCTATGGATCATTTTCCCTGTCATGCTCCTTAAACGGGACATCATACCTAATAACAACATTTTCATCCATGAAATGGTTTTTATTTGAAAATACATTACTCATTACACTTTGTTTCACTCTTAATACCCTTTCAAAGAGGATAAAAATGTATGAACTTAAATTTTCTCGCTCTAATAATCCTAATATGCCCACAAATTAAATCCATTAAACCATATTCAAATCTAACTAACTGATATCCTAATTCCTAAAAAAAAAATTATACATCCCATAAAACTTACCATACCCTTATAAAATAATTAATCACTCCATTAACCCACTAACTAGCCTATTTAGCTACTATTCTACACACTAACCCACTTAAAAATTTAAAATTATTCACCTACCCCCTAGCTACCCTACAACTCTAGCCTTTCCTATTCCCCTATGAAACCTAAACCTCATTAATTCCCACCTAAACCTTAATTATCCTTAAATTAATTAACAAACCTCTAGAACTAGGGAATCTCCTCCAAAGTTCTATAAGTATCTAAACTAGAGGCCTCTAAAATAATTTAAAATTCCTTAAAATATCCTCCACCATCATATATAAAACATACTTAGGACATGACCAAGCTAACTTATAAATCCATAAGCCTCCATTATACTCTAATTAGCAACCATTTTTGAGTATCCTCACACTCTTGTCAAGCTATCAAATAAGCCAAGGAAGCCATTAGAGTCACTTGGAAGCTCAAGTCAAGTAATCCACAATCTGGTCATTTTGTATTCAAAACAGCTTGGATATCTTGGAGAGGAATTTTAAGGGACAAAAGGATGGTAAGAATTTCATTTTAATTTTTTTATTATTCCTTTATCCCCTCCTTTAATTTTTTTTGTTTTCATGAGTTTTTATTACTAGATATAGTAATTTTGAGAATAATTAAAAAATTGATCACACACCCACATATGAAAAACCTTCATAAATGCATGTACACCTAAGATGGACATGACTTAATAATATAATTAACTAATTAGAACATATAAATCATAATTTCATAGTCATCTTGTCAAAGACAAGCCCTATGTAAAATGGGGCCTTACATCTCCATCCCCTTATGTAGACTTCTACCTGGAAGTCACTAAAAGAGGTGAGGATATTAAACCCTCATAGGTGTAACATATTTATAAGTATATATTGATTTATAAAAATTTTCCCATTGGACCTTGACCTCATCCAAGTCTCTACTTGAAGTTGTAACATCATGTGTGCTAAAATATTAATGGTATCCAAAGTTATAGCCCCATTGGTCTTGACCTATAAGGACATCCAATCCAATACATGAGCAATGTCAAAAACATCCTAATGTAAAATAGAGATATGAAATATATCATGAACATTAGATAGGCTAGGTGGCAAGGCCAATCTATAATCTACTAGGTTAATTGCCTCTAATATCTTTAATGGTTCAATAAAATGAGGTGCCAACTTTGACCCTTTTCCATAATGGATGGGATTCTTGTTAGGTCTCACCCTCAAGAAAAATTTATCACCAACATTAAAATTTCGATCAATTCTTTTCACATTGGCATACTTATTTTTTTGGTCCCTAGTATCTAGGTGCTATCATATCTTAATTACTTGACACTTCATGCCTTATAGCATGACAGGGCTAATCACGACTCTATCCTCAATTTAGTCCCAACTCAAGGGGGTTTTACAGGCTCAACCATACAAATACTAGAAAGGTGTCAACTTAATTGAACTATTATAGTTATTATTATAATCAAATTAAATAGGATTCAAAGAGTATGTCTAACATGATCATTGGTCCATAATATATATCTACAACATGTCTTCCAAGATCTAGTTAACTTTCTCAGTTTGTCCATTGATATGGGGATGGTAGGGACTACTAAAATTGAGTTGTGTGCCAAATTCCTTCTATAAAGAAGTCCATAAGTAAAAATTATATACTGGATCTCGATTTAAAATAATATTACAAGTAATCATGTATAATACAATAATGTTTTCCATAAAGACCTTTGCCACAAAATTGGTATTGTAAGTGGTCTTCATGGGAGAAAAGTGAGTTACTTTGGTCAACTTATCCATTGTGACCATGATCACATCATGATGATATGATGAAGTAGACAAGCTTATAATGAAATCCATAGAGATGGTATCCCATTTCCATTCTATAATATCAAGAGGATATAACAATCCTTCTATATGTTTATGCTTAGATTTTACCCTCTAACACTCCAGCGACCAATCTACAAAATCAGCAATATCACATCTCAAACCAGCCTAATAATATAATTAAATTAACTTGGCATACATCTTATTAACTATAGGGTATGCTTGGTAAGGATCTCTATGAGACTCATATGGAATTATCTCACATAAGCCACCTACTTAAGGTAAATATATATTCCTTTTATGACATAATAAACCATCAGGCTCAAGTGAATAACCTTCAAATTTACTATTTATATTCATACAAGAATCCAATAATTATCTTACATCTTTATAGAGGTTGATCTTAGGTAGCTACTTTAGAATCTGACTTTTGAAGTTAGTTCACAAACTCATTGTTTCCAACTCATGATGTATCCTACTCAAGGCATCAACAACTATGTTCTCCTTTCCTTTGATATACAAAATCTTATAGTCATATTTACACAATAGATTTATCCAGTGCCTTTGTTACGTATAGAGGTTAGGCTGATTAAATATATGTTACAAACTGAAATTATTTGTTTTTAGTATAAAATGATGATCAAATAAGAAGTGTCACCATATTAAACAAGCATGACTAATGGCTATAAATTCCATATCATTCATAGGATATCCTAACTCATAATCTTTGATTTTAAAAGATTCATATGCTATCACTTTACATTCTTTCATGAGTACAACTCCTAATCCTTCCTTCAATATGTCAATGTAAACAAAGAATTATCCCATAGGGTTAGGCACAACCAAAATTGGTGTACTAGTGAGTCACTCTTTCAACAACTAAAAAGCTTCCTCACACTTTTATATCCAAAAAAAAATCTTTCCCTTTTTCTAAGGTGAATTAAGGTGAATTAATGGCATTCATAATGTGAGATAAGTTCTCAAAAAAGTGTCTATAATTTCCTACCAATCCATGAAGCTACAAAATTTTGTAACATTAAAGTGTGTTGGCCATTCCATAATGGCTGGAATATTGGTAGGGTCCATATATATTCCTTCTCTTGAAATGATATGTCCAAGGTATTTCACCCTAGACTACATAAAATCACCCTTCTCCAAGTTACCAAACAATTATTTTTATCTAAAAAATTGCATGACCTACCTTAGATGGTCATCACGTTCCTCTTCATTCCATGAATAGATCATAATGCCATCAAAAAACACCAACACAAATTGATATAAATAGGACTGAATCACTCCATTCATTAGACTCATGAATATTAATTGAGCATTAGTTAACCAAAATGGTACAAATATAAATTATTAATTCCCATACCACATTTGAGTTGAAATTTTATGAATATCAAGCTCTGTAATATGCAACTAATGGTATCTAGATTTCAAATTGATCTTGGATAATACCTTGGATCCCCACATTTGATAAAAAAGTCATCAATTCTAGGTAAGGGATAATGATTCTTAATCATTACCTTATTCATTTGTATAGAATCAATAATTAGTCTAAGGGATCTATCCTTATTCTTCACAAAAATGACCAGTGCTCCCCATGAGGACACACCAAGATGAATAAATCCTTTCTATAAAATTTACTCAAGTTGTATCTTGAGTTCACTCAATTCTAAAATGGTCATTTGATATAGTTCCTTTGATATGGGCTCATCCCCTAGGACTAAAATAATATGAAAATAAATCTCACATGGAGGAGGCATACCATGTAATCCATCTAGAAACACATTAGAAAAATCATATAGCATAGGGTGGTCATTAAGGGAAGCTTTCTTTTACTCATCAAACATATCACTTACCATCATATAAAAAAATTAAAAACCCTTAAACTCTTTTTGAGATACATATTAGTTACCATGTGAAGGTAAATATGTCTCTTAACTCTAGATAACACCAAAGGAGTCTCAAAGTCATCGACACACTTGATAACCTTGTTATGACAATCTAGTTTGGATTCATGAGCCATAAGCCAATACATACCCAAGAAAATGTTTTAGGTACCTAAAGGAATAATAAATAGGTCCACTATGGTGGAGAAAACACCCAAGCTTAATACACAACTACTCACCAAAGAGCTAATAGATAACTCGGCCCTAGAGGCCAACTCAACTACCCAAATTTTGAACTGATTCATAGCCATAAGCCCACAATGGTCCATGACAAAAGGAAAACTAAAGGAGTCATAATCTATAGAATAAAAAAATAAAATAAAACTTCATTATATCAAATATATGGTCTCTATGACTATTACCTGGTGTTCAAATTAGTGGTTGTCCATTGTTGTATAGATTCTATGTCCTCGACCCACACTACCCACTATTTGCTTTGATACTAGGGCCTTTTTCTTGCTAGAAATTGATATTCCAAGAGGATAATATTGTTTAAAATAATAAATATATCCATATGTGAAATAAACACCACTCTTATGGTATCATCTTGAGGGAGATCCAATTGTTCTAGGTTTGAAAGAAGTAGTTAACCCTGATAGTCTTTCCTATTTAGATTGTTGAGTTCATGTAATCCTAGTCTAATGATAGTTTTGAGACCTAGACTCACCTCAACTCTACTGGTATTTATCCAACTATTTCCTACTACTAATATGGCTAGAATGGTTATTTAACTATTATTATTTTAGGGGTCTAGAGTTTGATTGTGTTACTCTCTAACCTCTCCTAGGTACAGGTTATGCACCTTATGACCTTGAGTCACATTATGATTATATCTTACCATGAATTTGTTTTAGGCATATTGAGTCTTTCTTTAATACTCATCAAATAAATAGGCCTTTTCAACTATTATTTATAAGGTTTTAGGAGATAAAATGTGCATTATACCAACCAAATCCAAACACAAACGTTTAATGAACCTATTCACTTTGATTGTCTCATCCATGTAACCTTGCACATATCTGATCAAATATAGAAAATGACACTCATACTGAGCTACAATGACACTCCCAGATGTGAAATTAATCTACTAAAATGGTATTCTAACATATTATAAACATCTCAACATATAATAGCTCACTGAGACAAATCCTATATAATTTAAATGGGGTAAAATGGACTTCATATATAAATTTTATGACCTATTGAAACAAGTAGAGTATAACGATGATGTTAGTGTCATAAATTAATTTGACTCAAGAGAGGATGGTTAGTGTGGTGTTAATTCCAAAATGAAAACAAAATGAAATAAACACACTAATAACATAACATCTCTAGACCTAGACACTAAGGAGACCTTAGTTAACAAAAGCAAATGACAAAAACAACTAAAAAGTAAGGAATGAAAACATAATAATTACTTCACCTTCCTTGGATGCTCCAAATTCCTTTGTATTTGTGGCTTTCTCACATTTTGCTCATGAAGTCCTTGGCAATGGAAGCTTGGCTACCTCCATCTCTCCTTGGCACCTTTGGCTTGTGGATTCGCTTGTCTTGGAATCAATTTGGCGTGGTAACACTAGTTGCATGAAGCTTTTGGTAAAAAAGATGAATTATAAATTTGAACAATTTAAGCTTAGAAATGATGTTGTGAGGCCTCATATTTATAGATTATTAGATTTGATCAGAATCAACCTCAATTGTCCATTTCAAGATTGAGATGTGTGGTTGAGGACTAATTCAACTTTTGGAATTAAGTTTGTAATTATCCTTATCATGAAATTGGAAGAAGGGGAAATTTAAGAGGCATGGAGGGTATCATGGAAGGCATTGATGAGGCATGGAGGGCATGAATCCTGATATTTGTGGCATGTATGGCCTAAGGATGTCTTCCCAAGAAATGAGGTCACTTGATGGTGTAGACATTCAATATTCATTTTTAAAAACAAATATTAAACAAATTTTCATGGATTTTTTTATTAAGCCTTGATTTAGGTTAATTAGATCTTAAGCATGATTAAGTACTTTGTGCACAAATTACTCAAATTAATCAGAAGACCTTGTTATTGGTCTAAAATTTGACTAGATTAGAATTCAAAGGTGATGTTAAATGTGTTGGAACAATATTCCCATTTAGGAAGTTACCAATAAAAAATAACAAAGGCACACATCTTCTATAAAATATTTGATAGGAAAGAGCAATCCAGAGCACCCAGGTGCAAAATTGGCATTTTGACTCAAAATGATTTGATCAAAGTTAGCTAGCCCATAAATTTCATTACCCCATTTAGGGATACCCTAAACAAAATCAGAATTTAAATATGTTAGTTTCACATCTTTTATCATGTTTTAGTGTTTTTAAGCCAAATTGTGCATTTTGAGTGGAAATTGGCCAAAAACCTGGTTGGAGGTTATCGGTGGCCAATTCTAGGTGTCTATAGTTTTCCCCTATTTGGAAAAATATTTCAAACCATAGGCAAAGCAATGTCTTCTCAAATAATGAGAGATGACCTATATGCCAAAAAGAAGATGATGGTTGAAGAATAAAGATCTAAAAGGTGTTTGGTAAGCCTATGATGATGCCCCCTTAAGGGAGTGGTAGTCACATTTGTTGATGGATGATCCCTCGAAAAGAAACAAGAAGAAAGGTGGAATTAATCCATGGTTGAGGTTAATCCAAATAAGAAAATGCTTGCATGTATTGATGTAAAAAGGAGGTTGATTTTCACAAAGGTAGTTATAATTAGGAATAAAAGTCAAAATAATAATTTGTCCATAGGTGATTATAATCATTAAGAGGACCTAGATTGGCTAAAGATGATTGTGCCCTAGTTAGGGATAATTAGTAAGCATAACTCAAAGATAAAACCTAGAATATAGATTAAATATGAGTGGATGCAAAGTGATGAAAGAGATGGATAGAGGAATACGATTAATTAGTGTGAATTATTTAGTTTTACCTATTAATGAGGAGATGCTCATCCTAATTAACAATGATATAAAAAAAATGGTCATTGGGTTATTTTGATCAAAGGTGGGATGGAAGGATTTACCAAAGTGATAAGGAGAAACTTTTATAGCTCTATTGATTGTAGACCTTCTTGAAGATGATTTTTTTTGTAGCATGTGATAGTAGGCTTTATGATAAAACACCATGAAGACTTGGCCAAAATATGCATAAGGATTGACTTTCGATCTAATAAACACTCAAAAAATAATGCACCAATTATAAAAACCATGATGACAATGTTAATGGATGAATATGGATGGACTCAAGAATAATGTGTATAAGGAGTCACCCAATGAACACATATAGATTGAGTCGAGGCAATAGTGCTAAAATCAAATAAACAGGCAAGTGAATAAACAACAAACAAAGAGAAAAATAAACAAACAAACAACTTGAAATAAATAAACAAATAGAATGCCTAAAAATAAAAGCAAAAGAAAGTATCCTAACAATGACAATGCCCTAGTAAGGTAGATTGAGGATAACTGACTAAGCTTAGATAAGACAAATATTTTTAGATTTATGAAATATTATGAATGTTTTTGAAATTTTGAGGTATCTTAACTTGTTAGAGAATGACAAGATACCTTCTCACAAAATAGTGAGAGCGTATGGAAAGGGGGACTAAGGTGACCTTAACATGAATTGAACATGACCCACATAGTACTAAAATGACCTCAAGTCATAGTAGATCCATCCATACAAAAGGTAGGGAAAAACCAACTAGATCCCAACAAGTTCTCAAATCTGGTAAATGGCCAGTCAAATGAAAATAGCGATGGCAAGGTGATGCAACAATGTATGGTAAACAAGTGTTGCCCCTAGTTTACCCATAGGTGGTTATAACTAGGATATAATGACATAGTGCAATGATACTAATTTGCCCATAGGAAGTTATAATTACTATCAAGATTAGAGAGACACTGATTTTCCCATAGACAGTTATAATTAGGCTCACATAGATAAACTTGATAGGGTGAAAGAAATCTTAGCAAATCAAATATCACACTAATTTCATAGACTATCATTGTAAACACAAATTAGATTTATTATTTAAACTTGATTGGAATTCCCTTATGAAAGGTGTGAGAAGAACCAAATAAACCAAGATCAAAATAGGATTGGGTAGGATGACTAAAAATAGGCTTTGGTCTAGATAGGAATGGAATGATAGGATGGTATGGTCTTGCGAAGGATAATGATTATTTTTTATAGATTAGATAAAATGGTAAGAGGGTTTCCCCCAAGTGGTGGGGTGAATGGTTTAGATCTACAATAATGACAAATGGATATGCAATAATGGTAATGTCATGGTACATGTTTTTGGCCTGGGTGTGGTTTTTGATTTTGTTTTTCCTATTGATGGGGAGATGCACATCCTAATCAACAAATGATATAAATAGAATAATTCATGTTGATTTCTAGCCCACACCTCATCTGAAAAGCTACTCTATCAAGAACTCAATGCAATTTTGGTTGTCAAGAATGCTTTTGTTATCTTCATTGGTTGTTAATTTTGATTCCATCAAACTTTGAGACAAGGTATCTTTGTAGCATATATAAAGGAAAGTGTGGCCATGAATGGTAAACAAGGACAAATAATGGATGGTAGGTTTGTTTGTGAAATGGAATGGTAGATGCTAATGGAATGTATAATGGTGGGTAAATAAATGAAGATCATGACTTTTGGTCACACGTAATGTTACTAATACTATATTCAACATAACTTTGGTTGTGGTGGGGCAGAAGACTTGCTCTCTTGATAGGACCATCAAATTTTTTTGTTGTCTTGGTTTGAGAGTAGCTAGCATCTAATTAGGTTGTAGATAGGAAGCTATTTTGATTTTATCTTTAATTTTGTCTTCATCAAGTAGTGAAGAACTTTTGTACTTAGCTATTGGTGCCTCAAATAGGTTTTCACCAATAAATTTGTCTTGATTGTCCCATAGTGCCTTCCAAGAAGGTTTTACTAAAGAATATGGAATTTTGACTTTGATTATCTTTTAGCACTTTCAAAAAAGTTTCACTAGAATATGTTGAGTTATGATTTTGATTGTTCCCTAGTGCCTTCAAAAAAGTTTCACTAGGAGAGTGTTCTTATGCTACATGGATGTTGTCTTGGTCTCCTTACTCTTCTTCAACTGCTATGTCACCATGGATGTAGTTCAACAAAGTGTGATTCTATTGATCCCTATCAATACTTATGGGAGATGAAATGTCAATTATATGGCTATTTTGTTTGATGGTAATGGATTGTGGAATGGTAATTGAATGGGGAGAGGTTGAACAATCCTCATAAAAGATACTAGGATAACTTATATCCAAACTGAAGTACTCATCTTCAAAAATTATAGAAGGATCATAAATGTATTCAAACTAATTTTCAAGGCATGCGTAACCAATGTTTTAATAGTCATGAACATATTTTGTATCTGAATCTGATTCAAACTCAAGGGACTCTGAATCTGATGTTGAGATTGATGTTGATTCAGATTCTAATTCTTATGCTAAATCTAATGTTAGTCTAAGAGTAAAAATTGAATCTAACTCTGATTCTTCATCTGATGGGTACTCTATTATAGTGGTGTCTTGTTGAATATTTGGTTTTGGACAAGTAATGGCTTGTAATGGCATAATGGGATCCACAGAGATTGGTTTGTCAAAGTGAGTCTCCTCTAAAATGGGAAAAAGATCAAGAGATAACTCCTTAGAGACTATCTTGTCAATAGGAGGCTCTTGAAAAATAGGCATATGGTCAAGGTAATGCTTTTCTCAAAGGTGGTTATAATCATTAAGAAATGACTCAACAAAGACCGGATCACTAGATTTAGACTCCTTGATAGCTAGTATAGGATCAATAGGAAATTTATCATAGGTTGACTTATCACAAATGGTTGATTCAATAGAAACATCTTGGATTGGTTGGTTCTCTTGTCCTTGGTTTCTAATGAGTTAAAAAATACTAGTTGTAAACACATCTTGGTCTTCAAACGATTGGATGGGTTGAGGTTTGGATGGGATTGGTACTGGATGAGGAATGACTTCTGGTTAGATAGTGGTAGGACCTTAGGTAACATGATTGATTTCATGATCTAAAGGATGAAGTCTTAAAATAGTAATGATAGGGTAGTGTGGAGCATGATTTCTCGTACAAGCCAAAGGACTAGGTCTAGGAATGGTAATGGTATTCCTTGGATATTGTACATCTTTATATCTCATATAATCCAAAGGAGGGTTAGGGGTAGTCGATGATCAAATAACAAAAGGATTTTGTGAAACTTGATTACTTGAACAAGAAAAATTATCCAAGTTTTCCTCATAAACCAAATCATCCCAATCTTGAGTTGCATCATAAGCTAGTTCTTGACTGTGTTCCACATACTGATTATTGCAAAGAGGGTATGGATCTATATTCCAAATAACATTATATGTAGTTGGGTCTTCAAAGTACTCTTCACAAGCCTCTTCATACCAATCAAGGTCTTTATTCGGATTATAAGTTGTTTCATGACTTTGCTCCCATGAATGATTAATATGAGATGGATAGAAATCTATCTCACAAACCATATTAGCATCATTGGAGTCTTGACTAAATCCATAAAAGTCATTTTGTGTAGACATTCTATCATAAGTTGGATTGTAAGTGATTTCAATATAAGTGTAGATATACATATCCACGTAAATGATGAAAGCTCCAAAAATAAAAAGGCTTAGAGTTATACAAAATCTAAAAAATGATCCAAAGGATAAATGGTTCAAACTTAATCCAACTTGGTCTAAGGGGTGGAGCTATATCTCCAATTTGGTTTAAAAGTAGAGTTGTATCTCCAAAATAGTTTATTCTAAGATTTAGTATAAAAAAATCCAACTTCAAATGTCTAATGTCAAATTTCATACACATAAAAGGTCAAGCATCTGAATAAAATCTAGCATGTCAAAGGTCTAGGTCAAAGTGTTCCAAACAAGGTCTAAACTAGGAAAGGGAAAAGTTGAGTTGCAGGGTCTTTTGTCTAAACATAGGGTCAAAATATAGGCTCAAACAAATAGTCATGATGTGATTTGAATTAATCTAACAAGTTTGGAAACAAATTTGACATAAACCTAGCACATAGAATCAAACATAAACATTATTAGTTGGCATAAGGCATAAGATAAATGGCTCTTTGAAGAAAGACTATGTTCTCCCAAACAAATGCACAAACAATGATAAAGATAGGTACTGAACAAACAAACCATCAATAGTTTTCAAATTTGGTTAATTGATTAACTAAAGTTATGCAATGCAAAATATAAATATATGTGTATCATCCCCATGAATTTAGGCTTAAATAGAAATTAATCAATGTTTGGATCCAAACTTGACAAGGCTAATTAAAAATTCAACATTAAAAACTAAGATTTGACCAAATAGGCTAGACAAGATTGGACATGACAACACAAGACAATGGTCCAAATCGTATGCATTACATGGTTTGAAACAAATGGTTTTTGGCACAAGTTAAACTAGTCTTTACACAAATAGAGTAGCCTAATGGTGTAAGCATTCTCAAATTATGTGGTCAATGCTATGTTTCAAAAGACTCAAAGGCATAAATGGTTTGACATGATTTGGACAACATAACACTACCCTCCTCAACTCAAATGGCACACACACAAACAAGTTTAAAAAATTTCAAGGCACAAGTGTGGCATAAAACTGCCAACATAATGCCTCTTTAGACAAAAGAGTGACTTATAAACAAATTAGTTTTGACATGGCTTATACACAAACAAACAAGTTTTAGTCTTAAAAACATACCACATGAGAAAATGATCTAAATACTCTAAGTATAATTATCCAAATCCTAGCAAGGTTATGGCATGTGGGGTTGACTAAACTATTAAGTTTCAAATGTTTCTAGGGGAATCAATTGCATGACTTTCACTTCAAATGATGTAAAAAATAAGCATGGAAATTGGGTGACCACAGTATTGGCTAGTTGTAAAAAGGTCTAGTCCTTTTTACAACCACTACATCCTAATATTTGCTCAGTGTAGTAAAATGTCCAAATGCATATATATCCCATGTGCAACTCTAATGGAGCAAGTGAATTCAATGCTAGGAGATGAAACCCTAGGTTAAAGCTTCCCTAAAGAACTTATGGGAGGTAATGATGTCCCCCTCATAATCCAAGTTTACATGACAATAAAGAAAGCATGAAATAAAAAATGATTTAGGGTCATTTTCAAGGTCACCCAAAATTGGATGAGTTTTTGGGGAGTGCTTTAGATGAAATTATTTCTAAGACTTGGACTAGACTTCTTGTAATAGGAATGGCACTTTTGATTCCAAGGGTTCCCTATAGGGGACAAATGGAAGAGCATACATGCAACATTCCTCTTTTTTCTAAACAAATATTTAATTAAACAACTATTTCAATAAAAAATTGACAAGTGTGTTAAATTTTAAGTCCAAAATGAAAGATTTTGTGGTGTTCATTTGACCCCTTGGTCTTAGTTGTAAACTTTGAAAACTTTCACCAAAACATCCAAATTATTTGATAAACACCAAATCAAGGTTCCTAATTAATTTTTAGGCATGCAAAGGTGATTTAAACATGTTTTGAGCAAATACCTAGCTTGGTCCTATAGCAAAATTGTTAGCATGTCCTTTAGCTTTGAATCTCTTTTTAGCTTGAAATAATGAACTTTGAAAAAGTAGCTCTTGGGTCTACGTTTTTTAGAAAAACATAGTGATCGATGTCAGTTATTACTAATGACATCAATTACTTTGGCTAACCAAGATCTAACCAATGTCATTTTTGCTAACTGATGTCAATTAAGTAGGTAATTGATGTTGGTATTCTTGTTGATGCTTGTTACTGTGTAAAAACTATGGCCAACAAAAAAGGAAAAATAAAGTTAGAAAATCAATTTACAAGAGTTTTAAAGGCACAAATAAATATTTTAGAGTTGCAAAATTATCTCCTTCATGTGTAGGATGCATCTTATCCCATCTAGTGTGCCATTATGTGATCTAATAATCTAACTCAAGAGAGGATGGTTAGTATGGTGTTAGTTCCAAAATGAAATAAAATGAAATAAACACACTAATAACATAACATCTCTAAGCCTAGACACTAGGGTGAGCTTAGTTAACAAAATAAAATTACAAACACAACTAAAAATTAAGGAATGAAAACATAATAATTCCTTCACCTTCCTTGGATGCTCCAAATGCCTTTGTAATGGTGGCTTGCTCGGCTTTTGCTCATGAAGTCCTTAGCAATGGAAGCTTGGTTACCTCCATCTCTCCTTGGCACCTTTGGCTTGTGGCTTGGCTTGGCTTGGAATGAATTTGGCATGGTAAAACTAGTTGTATAAATCTTTTGGAACTAGTTATGCATTATAAATTTACACAAATTATGTTTAGAAATGATTTTGTGAAGCCTCCTATTTATAGATTTTTAGATTTGATCAAAATCAACCTTAGCCATTCATCTCAAGATTGAGATGTGTGGTTCAGGATTAATTCAATTTCTAGAATTAAGTTTACAATTATCCTCATCATGACATTATAAGAAGGGTAAATTTAAGAGGCATGGAGGGCATCATGGAAGGCATTGATGAGGCATGGAGGGCATGAATCCTGATATTTGTGGCATTTAAAGCCTAGGGATGTCTTCTCAAGAAATGAGCTCACCTGATGATGTAGATATTCAATATTCATTTCTAAAAAAAAGTATTTAATAAGTTTCCATGGAATTTATGATTAGGCCTTGATTTGGATTAATTAGTTCTTAAGCATGATTAAGAACTTTGTGCACAAATTACTCAAATTGATCAAAATGCCTTATTATTGGTCAAAAATTTGACTATATTAGAATTGGAAGGTGATTTTAGATGTGTTGGAACTGTATTCCCATTTAGAAAGTTACCAACAATAGATAACAAAGGCATGCATCTTGTGAAGAAGATTTGATAGGAAAGAGCAATCCAAAGCACATAGGTGCAAAATTGGCATTTTGACTTGAAATGATCTAATCAAAGTTAGCTAGCCCATAAATTGTATTACCCTGTTTTTAGATACCTTAGCCAAACTTAGCATTTGAATATGTCAGTTTCACATATTTTAATGTGTTTTAGTGTTTTAAGCTAAATTATGCATTTTGAGTGGAAATTGGCCAAAAGCCTAGTTGGAAGTTATTGGTGGCCATTTTTAGGTGTCTATATTTAGCATGGTGATTGGATGTGTATGATCTTGACATTTATATCAATGGCATTTTGGCACATGGAACATTCAACAATAAGTCCCCAAGTTATGCTATACATGTCAAGCAAAGTTTGGTCTTAATACCAATTCATATGGTGTTTAAACTTTTATTAAAACATTATTATTAAAAAAACCTCTAAATATGTTATGTAGGGGCATCCTCAAACTAGTCCACATTTAATGCATAAGGATGGTTATGTTTCCAAAGGGATGTGTCAAGTTATTGAGTAATGATTGTAATCTAAATTTGAATTTGAGTCTAGAATAAGTTTATCACCTTTTATCTAATTTTTATTTTCAAAATTTTAATGAGAGTTTAATAGTGTGTTTGGATCTACAAGGGCATGTAAGGGACAAGGTTTTGTATGGATGTCCTAGAGGTCATACTAGAAGGATAGGTGTGAGGTGGAAATGAGAGTGGTAAGGAAGAATCCACCACCCTGCATGGGTGAGTAAAAAAAGGAGTTAGTTTAATCCAAAAAAATGGTTGGTATAAGGTTTTTAGAGTATGTTTGTGTTTGAAGTAGTGTGTGAAAGATAGGATAGAATAGCGCAGATAGGGTCAAAATCAAATGGTGAGAAGTCCACCATAGTAGGGATGAAGGACTATATGTAAGTCTAGACTATATATATGAAAGGATATCAATAAATAATGTCATTTTGAGCACTTTTTTATTGTGATTTCTATGTATTCTCATGTTTACAAAGTTTTTTATATGAATTTAATGCAAGATATGCAATCTGATGTGGTTTAAGAAAGTTGTAGGTATATACAATTGTATGTGTTGTCATTCCTTTCAAGGTTTACACATGTTATGTAGAAGATTATAGGATATAATACATTTATAGATACTATGTGTTTATGTCATTATAAGTTTTATCAAATCATTGTCTAGTTAAGGGTCCCTTTGAGTTGTTACCAGGTGTTCACTATTTTAATTTGAGTACAAAAGATTGAGTATGATAAACCAGTGTCATCCTTTGATTGATCTAAGGTAGTATAAGATCTAAGGAATGTTGGTGAATTTATATCAAAGTATGGACAAGTCATGACTAGAGTTCTTGTTGTAATAATGAAGGCCCAATATTTCAATGTGAGAGCTCAGTGTATCAATCCTATCACCAATAAATAATACTGCATAGTCCATAAATGAAGATACATGTGAAAGTCCTATAAAAGCTATATGAAGGTTATTAAAGGAAAATTATAACTTTTAATATTGTGGAGGATCATCAAGAAGGTTCTAGGAAGGAGAAAGTTAAAAAGAAAGGAGAATAGACAGTCAAAACCATGCACAATCAATGAAATAATGCAAAATCAACTGAGATTTTGAGATTTTAAGCAAATAATGGATGAATGGAGGATTATATACATTTGTATGAGTTAATTAAGATCCAAAAAAAACTTTTATAAGTGATTTGATCCTTTTAAATTTTTTATAACTCAAGAAAATGAATTTTGTATGCCCCGTCCTGTATAGTGAGCTTAAAACCCCTAGATTAGGGTTTAGCCATTTTAGAGAGTTTACATGTTTTTGGAGATGAATAAATAATTAAAGTTGTTAGGTATGGTTAAGTTTAGATTTAGGACTATATGTTACTACTTGGTCTAGGGAAGGCCTAAAAGAGTAAGGGTAGTTTAGAAAAAGCACATTTATCTAAAAAAGTAGGAAAAGAAAGGTTTGATTAAGCTAGGGTATCCAAACACATATTTAGTTTGATTTTATGGCTCATACACTACCCAAGTGAAGGATATTTGTCAATTTGAAGGGTGGTTTACAGAAGGAAGTGTATTATGTCTTGAGAGTTTTTCCAAGAGAAAGATGAAGGAGTTTTATGGCCCAAAAAGGTCATTGAAAAATGGGTTTGGTTTCTTAATAAATGTTATTGACTACTCCCAATAAGGATATTTACTTAGAAATAGGGCCAGTAAGCTTAAAACATAAGAGGTAGAGTATTCAATGAAATGCAAGGTAATGAGTGATATAAGTAGGTTAATATGGGTTTGAAGTAAGGTTTTTGAATGTTGTATGTGTTTTGAAACTTTTGAAAAACAATAAATTGAGTTTTGGTCAATTTGGATAAGACAAACCTAGTGTTGGCTAACAAGGATCAGAAAGATTGTAAGCAAAGTGTAAGGAGAAGAATAAGTTATTTGATTATCTACATCAATATGGGATTAAATCTAACCCAAAATACATATAATCTTTATCCAATCCTAAACACAAGGCAATGGAAGTAATCCCAATGTATTGGGTAAATATATAATACTTGAACCTAAGAAATAAGGGCATTGGGAGCATTATAAAAGGCTCATTTTTGCATTTGAAAAACATATACATGGTGATAATAAAACTTATTTTTTTATTGCCTTTGAAGGAGAGAAAGAAACAAGTAAGCAAATTTCCTTTTATGTAGGAAGAGAAACTCCCATATAGGATATTTTTGTAGATACTTTCTAAAGGTAGAGCAAAGATTATTTGTGTAGGACAAAGTCATATTTTGGTGTAAATAGTATACACAAAGTGTATTTTGCACCATTTAATAGATCATTTTGAGTGCTTTTCAAACCCAAAGACATAGACCACAAAATGATGAACTATATTATCAATTCATTTTGTGTTTTCTCTATTTATATTCATTTAATTGATGCTTTGAATCAGTATTGAGCTTAATTTTAATAAAATAAGTTAATTTCATGTAAAATTATATAAATTAATAAAAAGTTTATGAGCATCCAAAATTGAAAAATAGTGAGTGTTTTACATTAACTAATGATTCAGATCATAGGACACATTATCGACTGAGAATGATGTCCTCATTTTGTCGTCCAAATCATGTCTTTTTGAAATTTTCACTAATTACTCTACAAGCATTCTCAATTATTCCCAATGTATTTTTAGAATGCATTAATTGTAACATTCAAGGGGGGTTCACCATTTCATATTTTTAGGTGGTGTATTATGTTGATGTGTCTCTTTCCATTTTGTTTTACACTTTAATTTTTACAACTTCAATAACCACTACTACAACTTAATTTATTCACAATGGATACAAGTTTAATTAATCCTTTAATTCCATTTAAATACTATATATGGAAAATCAAAATGCCAATTATATTAAGTATCAAGAGTTTACATCATATTATAATGGGCAATGAGACTAAATCTAATACAAAGGAGGCAAATTTTTAATGGTAAAATTGTTGTGATGAAGTCTATGGGTTGATGCCTCTATATATGTCTCACAATATTCTCTTTCACTTAGAACCTACTAAATCACTCAATGAGTTGTGGACCATCTTGGAAAATCTTTTTTGGAAACTAGATGTGATGAGAGGTCACAAACTTGAAAATGATTTTATCAACCTGTCCTAGAAAAATTTCCACCCTTTAGGATTTTTTCACCAAGTTTAAGTCTTTGAGATTTTATTTTAAATAATGTGGAACAAAAAGTAAATATGATTCTTTATATACTCTCTAAACTAGGTCTTGATTACTCAGTCTTTGTCACTGCTTTCTATGCCACACAAAATATTGTAGGCACTACATGGAAAATGCCTTATTTAGATGCTTTCATTACTGACTTGATTAGGGAAAAAGATAATTTGATACATATGGGCATATTGAAGTCCTCAAAACCTCAAGCCCTAATTTTTAGGAATGGGAAATAAAAGACTTCAAATAAATAGAAGAATAAAAATAACAAGGATCAAGAGAAGAAGCAAAATAACAAGGATCAAGAGAAGAAAAAAGAATCAATCTCTACCAAAAAAATCACTGAAGCCTCCTCTTCAAATGAAAAACCTAAGGAAGAGAAGGTTAATTATACCTATTACAAGAAAAATGTGCATGATGAACACAAGTGTATGAAGAAAAAAATTGATCACCTAACTCATCTTCTAGAGAAAAACAACATAGGTGTACATATGTCTAACAAGCAAAATTCATCAACTCAAGATGATTATAAGGAAAAATTAAAAGGTAAATAGAAATAAAACGTAAATTTTTATATAGTAGTTGCATCTCTAACCTCTTCATGGTTTATTGACTCAGGTGCTTCCCACTGTTAAGCACAAAATATACTGAGAGGGGAGGGGCGAATCAGTATATCATATATCTTATAAAAATTTCCCTTTATCAAATTCCACTTAATCAAACATTCAAGATATGCAATAAAAATCAAAAAATAAACATCACACATGATAGAGAGAGACACTAGATATAACGTGGAAACCTAATGTGGGAAAAACCACAGAGAACAATCTCAAGTATATTCGTGAGAAACAACCCGCAGGAGCACCATACCCCTCTGCCAAGTACCAACCCAGTTAAAATTCATGAGCACCAACCCACAAGAGCTTCAAACCCCTTTTCTGAGCACCAACCCAACAACTATTCATGAGCACCAACCCACAGGAGCACCAACCCCTTTGCCGAGCACCAACCCACAAGAGCACCAACCCCTTTGTGTATACCACACACCTATCTCTCAATGTTGTTATCTCAACAAATGATAGTTCAATACAACATCTCTTTCCTCTCTCTCACCTTTGCTCTTCTAAGCTAGATATAACAAATACTATTCATCTCTCACAATTGCTCTTGTAAGCTAGATATTACAATATCAAATCAACCTATTTCTTTCATATTGCAAATGGCTTCTCAAGCCTTTATTTATAGCTTTCCAAATGAACTTTGGCCTTCCCCCTTTGTGACCCTTAAATACTCATGGAAAATGGTGCCAAACTTGTATGACCCTTCATATTCAAGCCTTTGAAAAGCCATGTGGTGACCCTTCATGACCAAAAACGTCCTTCCCACTTTTGTCCTTATCTTTGGTGACTTTTCATACTCCTCAAAGTGTCCCTTCATGAAAAATTGTGCCCTTACTCTTTTGTCTTCACTTGGTGACTCTTGGTATTCCCCAATATGACTCTTCATTGGAAAATACGTCCCATCCTTCTTTTGTCTTTTATCCCGTGGCTCTTTGACTTCTCCATGGGCCCTTCTTTTGTCTCATATGCAACCAAAAATATATTCGTTAATATTAAATAAATATTAACTCACATTAGCCAAGATAAACAACATTAAATGCAATGGGGCCTTTATCACCAATAATGCTAAACCTTTGACATCAATGACAATATTTCCAACACCCACTACATGGGTTCTTAACAAGTTGAGTTTTCTTCCTTAGAGCCTTGTAACATATTCTTTATCACTTTGGGTAATGACACTTATAGTAGAAGTTGTAGAGATAGGGTGTATTAAAATAGATGTATGAACGTTCAATAATGTTATAAGTGTTCCATCACTTTCAGATAATCTCTTATTAGTGTACCAAATCACTCACATTAGTAAAGGCATGAGGGTAAAGTTTTCACAAGATTCATTCATAATCAAAGAGTTGCATAATGATTCTATAGTGGTAGTGGGTAGGGAAAATCACCAAGCTAAGTTATATACCTTCTCACATTTTACACCTAATTATTTTTAACTTTATTGTTAACTCATTCAGATGGAGTTAGTAAAATTTAGCATGAGTAGTTTGGCTACCTTAACTAATGCTACCTAGAACAACTCAATAATAATGATATGATCATAGGCTTATCTCGTGTCTATTTCTCTAAGAGTATTTGTGAGGGTTATACCCTTTGGAAACATCCGAAAGAGAATTTTGACAAAGACAAAGCTTGAAAGGATTCATAGGCATTAGAGTTAGTATAAAATGATGTATCTAGAACTTTTCCCAATCTATCCTTCACAAGGGATGTTACATCCTAATTTCTTACTAAGCTAATATACCTGATTATCCATGGATTATTATGTTTTTTAAATTGATTAATTACTATTTGATTAATTATTAAGTCATGTTTTATTATGGAACAGTTGTATGTTGCTTATATTACATGACTATATTGCTATGATTTATTTTTATTTGTATGTATTTTACATTTTGATCATGTTGTTAGTTTTTGCAGTAATATTTGATGGATATATATCATGATATTATGGGATAACTACTTTATTGTCATGATTTAGATGTAGGATAGATCCATCCCTTAGACATGATGGATGAAATCATCATTAGAGAGGATGACATAGATGGAGGTGTTGGGGGATGACAGAGGAACAAGTAGAACCCATGCACATACCATGATAGATAGCATTATTTATATGAATTGTTTGAATTTTTAGATGTAGAATGTCATTTGAGTTATGTAAATTTAGTTATGATCTAGTTTAGTTTAACATTTATGAGGATCTAATTGTGTGATTGCATTATGGTTATAGTACATAGATTGAGTGCATAAGGTCATTTTTGATCATGTTGTGTTATTACATTCATGATTATAGATGATATTGATTTAAAAAGTAAGTAAATATGTTGGATTAGTATTTATATACTATTGACTATAGAATAACTAGAGTGCCTCTAAAATGTCTTATACTTTATCTAGTTATAATGATATTTGTGAAATATCATTATTTCAACTTAATGCCTTTATATATAAAAGATAGTAAAAGACATTTGGGATAGTCTAAATAGATTGGTAATAACAAATGACTACATTGTTATAATATCATCATGTTTTGGTATAACATTTTTTTGAATAAATATTATAATTTAATGGAATGTCATTGACTTTAAATAAGTCACATTATTATTTAAAGTCATAACATTGATTACCTTTTCTAAGTTATTTCTAAAATTACATTGTTACCCTAACCTATGCTATGAACTAACCCCTAGTCAATGTTTGAATGCATAGATAATGCTACTATGTAAAGAAGACTTAAGAAGTGTTAGGTATCATTAGTAATGATTTTAATAGTGGAATTTGTAAATTTGATATATGGGCATGTAAAGCCAAAAGGCCATGTAGAAAATAAAGGATTAAAATAATGGTTAAATAGTTTGTAGACCATTTGAGATAATTAGGGATTCATTTATTTATATCAAATTGGATTTAACCTAGATAAGAAAATAGATTTGTGGATAATGGGGTTTTTCATGATGGAATTATGGAGAACTATGAGATTGATGCTAACAGTTGCATGTATTGCATGTATGAGAGAAGTAGAAATAGAAATAATAATAAGAGGAGATAGGGAGAGAGGCATGATATGAAATGAAGAGGAGAAGAAAGCAGGAGCAAAGAGAAGGAGAATAGAATCATTGTAGTTTAAGAAGTACCAGTCTAAAAGCTATTATGAGATTGGTGAAGTTATTTAATTATTATTTGAAATAGGAAATTTTGTGCAATAATTATGTTTTATTAAGATTTTTATGAAATGTCTTGCTTCATATTAAAGATAGAGATATAGCCCTATGGATGGATAGCCATCCTTAAAACTAAATTTATATCCCTTGAGTCTCTTTAAATTAAATAATAAGACTGTATATGCGAATTATTACGGTGGAATGGATTTATGTTTTTTTATGTGATACAGTCAAACTAAGAAATTGTAAGACTTGACGTTAGGTTTTAATGAGTAAGCTAATTGTGTATGGTTGTTTCTAAAGACTTATCACTTATATATGTTAATGTTTATGTTGAATCCTTGAGAATATGTATTACATTAGACATTGAGTTTGTTTTTATTTTTCCTGAGGTAAAATTCTAGGTCTGAGTAAGTTTTTGAATTAACGGGTTAGTATTAAAATTATGTGAATGCTTATTATGAAGTTATTAATGGGTTTAGTTTATAATAAAGGAATGATATACTTTTGATTTTTAAAACTCTAAATATTTATAAAGTACTGTGAACATATTCATATATAACCTATGAGGGTAAGCTAAGTTCATGTAAATTAGATATGTTTGGATGGGTGAGTAAAATAGAAACATTATAGGGTAGGTTCAATAAGTGGTTATGTCCTATCCCAACATCAAATTTCTTATTATGGAAACTTTTGTTACATGAGGTGACTGTAGTATCCATTTGGATATATATTAGCATATACATGTAGAAGTTATTATGATAAAATGGATAAAAGCATATTTGTTAATTTCAAATACACAAATATATAGATCATTCATACAAATTTTATATTATTTATATAGATTGGGTATCTATTTCAAAACCTATTAAGGAACCCATAACATATTATGCAATCCTTAGGCATATGAGTTTTTAATAAAAAATAAAAGTTGACAGAGTCAAACATTGAATGATGCATGAGATAATGATTAGAGAATTGTGCATAAACTATAATAAGGTTAAATACTTGTGTTAGACTGTGTAATGGTTTGGTTTTTATATGATTCATAATAATTCTAAGTTGGATGTCAACTTGATTATAAATGTTACTTGTGAAACTAGGGTAAAATATAACCCTATAGTAAGTGGAAGGCCATAATATAGATTTGAGTTGACAGTTGATTAGAATACTATTTGTCAACATCTCAGATAGTATATCTAGTTTAATGACCTGAATTGGGGAAAAACAAGGTAAACAAACTTTGAATAGTTTTTCCATCAAAAGCAGATCATGAATTATAAAGTGAAATAAGAAAAATTAGAATAGGGGTTCGATAAAAATTAATGTCCTATGATTGATATTAAATTCTATTTTGTGAGTAGATAAACTATAAATGCTTTATTTGAATCATATGTAGTTCCTAATGGAAAAGAAAAATTGTTGTTAGTATGACAGAACAATATTTTTTATATGTGAAAAAATGCATATATGTAATACATTCTATGTATGTATTTGATAAATATAGGTACATATATATGAAATATATCTGTATGAGGAACTTACGTACCCATACATATATATAACATATTTTTGTAAATAGGAAATGTGTTCTTATAATTCTGATATTTATTGACTATTAAATTAAGCCATAAAAACCTGAGAGTTAAAACACTATGATTATATGCATATAGTTCCTTAAAATTATAAGTTATATCAATGAAGGATTTATTTTTAATGTGAGATAAGACATTAAGTACGAGGTATTTTATCTCTTAAATTAATTATACTAGCTTGTTGAGAAATGTGTATATGGAAATAAATTGTGATAATGTTGTTTGTCATACATGGTAATACATTTGAGTTACTTATAGAAATTAGAAACATATAGTTTGAAGTATAAAATATACCTAGTTAGTATAGATTGTACTTGTTTATATTTATTATTTATGTAATAAATCATATAGATGAGATTCATTGCATACGTTTGATGGACTAAATTTATGTACTTTGTTTATTTATATACTTAGCATGTTTCATGTCTACTGATAGAAATTAATCCATTTAAATCTATTGGTTATATTTTATATTAACCAAATATTGCATTGTTGGTTCAACATAAGTGATGAAATGGAATTCACTATCTTAATTAGCATCACCAATGTTAGATGAGCACAATATAATCAAGTGGTATGTATGATTTTGACTAATCCTAGAGATCATTAACTACTTGACAAATTTGTCCAAAATAATGTTTAGTTAAACATTGTCATTTCATATGTATGATTTACATGTTAATGTGATATCTTGTTAGAATGTATTTTCTTTATGGTATGTTGGGTGAATATTTTGTCATCAACTAACTAATGACAAAATGGGTATATCAACCATAGCGAAAGGAGATTTATGCCACAAAAAGTGTGGGTTTACCACATCTAAATGAGATAAATCTCTCCTCTCATCAAGGGGAGGTTCCCTATGAATATTTATATGCTATATGTATATATAAGTAAGCAAAAAATAATACTCAGGGTAGTATGATAGCATCCATCTCTCTTTTTTTAGAGATGATGTCCAAGGAACAAGGGACAGAAATCTTGGTCGTTGGCTAAGAATATTCCTCTTCTTTCAGGAATGGTATCCAGCATAGAGTAGAAAATCCCCTGAAGTAGGTAACAACGTCTATAAAGAAACCTATGTAAGCACAAAGTCTTTTGTTGTCTCCTTCACTAATTTGAAATATGTGTAACTATAGAGTGAAACAAAGCACAAAGTCTTTGCCTAAAACTACAATGGATAAAAGGATCACCAAGATAAAAGTAGCTCAAAGTCTCTCTTTTATCTTTTAGAAATGTCTTCAAATAATGTCAACACATACACTTTGTTTATTAAATCGAACAGATAAGAGATTATCAGGAAAAAGGACATAAGAACTATTTCCTAAATAACACAAATTACTTCAACACAAAGTCTGAAATAAACCTGTTTCTCATTCACTCGATAAAATATGATTTACAAGTTGAGCACAAAGTCTCAAGAAGTGTCTCAATTTTAGTAGAGTTTTTGCTCTCAATTATCCACAGATATTTTACAAAAGAGGTCCCCTCTATATATAGGGAGAAACTTTCAAAATTTAAAAAAAGATTAAAATACAAAAATATCTCAGTCAAAGATGAGTCATTTTTGACTTTGAGACATTTTTCAAATTTTTTACATGTAATTACATATTACAAAATGGCATGCACTTTTACATGACAAAAGTGCATGAGAAGAGAGGAAGAAGAGAGAAAGGGGAAATGGTTCAACTCTTTTGATTAGACTTCTTCAGATGAGCATCATACATAGCGATAGATGCCTGAATTCCTATATTGTATGGCACAATGGTGTTCTTGAAGATCACTATGGCCCTGATTGTAGTGTCCTTCAATGTTGTGATTGCCTTGGCATGACTAGTTAACCTAGATCTTAGGTTATCCAGGGTTAACTGAGTATCCAAAATGTTATCCATAGAAGTCATTGAGAAGTCTTTCTCTTTGAAATCCCTTTAGACCATACCTTTGAATTATCGAATCATCTCTTCGGCTAAGAGAAATTGATTATCCCTGAAGGTGAGGTTGCAAGGTAGTTCTTCCAGTCTATTCAACAGGCCTGTGTCACTTTTCTCGTTAGCATCTTTGGAAGATTTGAGATCTTCGATCAGCTCTTTGAGTACCTAAATCTTGTATATTAGTGATTCCTTGATCTCAACATAGGAATATTTGTTGGCAATGATGTTAATGGATATCAAGGTGCGTTTCTTCAGATCCTTCATCTCCCTCCACTTGCTAAGATATTTCTCTATACTATCAATATCTTGAGAAATAAGAGAGATGAGGTCCTCTAAATCCGTCCTCACCTTCTTCATCTTGTCTATCTTCTCAACAAATTTTGTAAGCAAGGAAACTCCCTGAGTATGCATCTTTTCAATATAATCCTCTAGCACTTTCCCTTTCATATAGGTTTTCTTTGCTTTCTGAAGAACAAGGTCATCTATGGAAAAGGCTTCTAGGGCTGTTGTTTTAGGGGCAAGGGTGAATTTCCTGACTACTACAGTTAATTGCTCTACCTTTTCCCTATAGTAATTTTTCATCCCCTTTTCTCTATCAAATTTCTAGACCATGATGTCCATTGCAGACTGTAGATCACTCTTCACACCCTTATGAGTGACTTTCCCTAGCTCAACATGAGAAATGAAATAGTTGCTCATGTCAAAACTCTCAAGGGTTACATCCTACAGAGATTTATCTATCTCCAAAAATTTGTGCCCCTTTTCCTCAACCAATTTTGAAAGGATCCTTGGTCTCTTGGGGGCCTTAGCTTTCACTGGCACTATCTTACCAAAATCAAACTCATCTATAGAGATGGGTAGCTTCTTTCTTTTGGGCATGAAAGCTAACATCCAAGGAGGGAGAGAAGAAGTACTTACTATGGCAATGGTTCCTACAACTGGTGTTATTGAGGTAATGTCTATACTTCTAGTGGTAATAGTGAGCGCAATGGGAGTACCTGGTGAAACCGTATCAACCGCTGACTGATCAATGATGGAGCTTTCTCCTATATTGAAAGGAGATGCCAAACTAGGGATAGAACTTGAGGAGTGAAGAGTATCTCTAGAAGCACCTTGAGGATCACCAAACATAAATTTGAAAGGAGAGGTGGCTCTAGAAGAAGGAACACTAATGGGAGAAAGAGGTGAAGGAGATGCTACAAGAGATTGAGGTGGTGAAGGAGAAATGCCTGTCTATGGTTGTGCCCCTTCTTGGGAAGGTAGAGGCTCAATTCTTTAATACTCTAAGGGCCTGTCATCTATCTCCATTTGCTGAGCTGGCTGTTCTTGGGAGCTTTGTTCTCCAACTCCCTTAGCCATTGATTCTGGCTCCTCAATAACCTTTAGTTTCTTGGAAACAAAGATGATTCTAGGCTTGTTAGGCCTAGATGGAGAAGGAACATCAACTTTATTCTTGGTCCTATTTTATACCTTCTTCCTTGTTTCTACTTGGAATTCAGCCTCTGATCCTGTAATAAACTCCTTCAACATGATCCCTTTGGCTGCTAACCAATCATTGGTGTTAGCCAATATTAGTTTGAATCTCTTCCTCAATGAAGTCAATTCTTTTTGGGACCACTGAATTGGAGGAAGAGGAGAGTTAGCAACCTTCTTGGCTAGGTATCATTTGTTGATAATGTTCTTATCATAAACCAAATTAGAGGGAATATTCCCAAGCCCTAGATATTTGATCTACTCTAGAGTCAGCCTGTTGTAGTCCACCCTCCTAATTTCTTTGACTGTTCTCAGATCTACCCAAATGTCTTCAATCATAGGCTCATGAAACTGAGTCTTTCTTTTGATCATATCTTTGACACCCCTATAGTCAAAGTTATCCCTTATCTTGAACTATTTCATGGTAACTAGTTGCATTTCTGTCTCCATGACTTTTGCTTTGGCTGTAATCAAAATTGAGTATCTGCCAATTTTGATTGGAAACCTAAAACCTAGCTTTTTTAGTTCCATTTGCCTAGTGTGTACGATAACCATTTTTCTACATATCTCCACTAGGACTAACTTATCAGAAGGAAACTTTGGGAGCATATAGGGATAGCCTTGGAAAAATCCAACTCATAGATAGTAAAAGGAGGGAAATTGTAGAAACATGTAGCCAAAGTCGTTGATGACCATCCAGGCTTCATCAAATACTCTCTTTTGTTTGAGCTAAGGGTCGAAAAGGCACAAAAATATTGTGAAGAAGGCATCATTTACCCTCCTAAAATGACAAATTGATCTTTGTAGTGTTAACTGAGGGTAATATGAATAGACTAGGGTGGTTTTCCTATCTCCTTCAGCTATCAAACCTGGGAAGGTTCGCATAGAGGCTGTAATGTACACCAAGTATGAAGTCATATAGAAATTTGAAGTAGTAGATAACTTGGTCAATTTCTCATGAAGAGCCTTGCTGATCTGCTCACCCCAAAAGATGACTTGTTTCCCTTGGAGGATTATCTTGATGAAGGGATACATCCATTCATGGAATTGTGAAGAAGATAGTAGACCTCATACCCGGCTGAGGAGAGTAATCAACTCACCAACTTCTTTAATAAAATCACTCCTTGAAAAATTCCATGGATATCTAATCAAATTAGTCCTGGGAGTCTTTAGCCACCTATTATTGATTACCTTATTTGCCCTCTTGGGGTGCTTTTCATACTCCTTCTGTGCCTCAACAAAGTTGATTCTCAGTAATTCAATAGCGAGAGGGCACATGAAGACTTTATCAATAAATTCTGAGTCTAGCTGAATTATCACATTGCCGCTAGCATTTGATACTGACCTGGTCTCTCTATTGTAAAATTGGGTGCACTGGAGGACAAACTCTATATAATGTGCTACTAATGGGAAAGAGGCAACTAGATGAATGTTTCTTTCAATTATCCTTCTCATTTCTGAGCTTGAGTTCATCACTTTGGTTCTGGTTATGAACTTGGCCATATCCATGTGGCCAATCTCTGTGTCCCTAACATCATCGACATTAGAAGTGACTGAGGTGATCAACAAAATGCCTTGGTACTAGTACTTCATGGCCTTTGACTTCTTCAAAGAAGCTTCAGTCATTGGAACTAGCCACGAGGTCAAATCCACCAAAATGCACTTTTACTCATTCGTTGGATCATCTAGAGGCAGAAGGCAGGAGGAGGAGTGCAAGGAATGAATCAAAATGAGGTGAAAATAGATTAAATGGGGCAAAAATTGACCCCAACCACTCAGTGTGTGTGGTAATAAATGTCATGTGTAAAAATTGAGATAGTGTAGGGGTGACAAAATTTGCTGCCCTTGCACTGGAAAAATGAAGGGACATGTAGGGGCAGTAAAATTTAGTGCTCCTGCATGTAGAAGAGCAAAAATGTAGGGGTGGAAAATTTTGCTGCTCGTGTACATCCAGATGCAGGGGTGGAAAAATTCACTGCTCCTACATGTTGGAATAAAAAATGCACTAACGGCAAAAATTGTTACCCGTGCACAAAAATAGAAGAAAAAAACTAACTCTAAAAAAGCCAAATCTTGGTCCCCTGGTTGCATCAAGACTGTAATGACTTTCACATTTTGGGGAAAACATCACGAAAAGACGTTACAAACTTCGAACGATATTAGTTAAGCAAGTACGAGAATGAGAAAAACCCATCTCAAAAATGGGCTTACAGAGACAAAGGACGAAATGGACAAGTTTCGTAGGGGGTTGTTCCAAAAATGAGCTAAGCTGATTTTGGAAACAACATGGTACACATCATGTATTATATATCTTACATCACATGGGTAATAGCTTGTCTCTTGGATTCCCACACCATCACTATCTACCCATTCATGAAGGGAGGTCCATTCTCTTATTGGGGGATTATGTAAGGATCGATGGTCCATGGTTGGTGTAGAAAAGTATTTGGATGATGCTCTCCATCCCCACAGTAGTACTTCATTAGAGACTACACTTGAGATTACCATAGATACTAGAGTTTGTGAGACTCATGATTTATGGAGCCTTGTATTTAGTATTATTTGATTATTGAAACATCATTCCTAATGAAAATTTAATTATTTACTCATATGTACATTAACAATAGTGGCTATAATATTATACCAGTCATGGCTAGAATTATGTAATTACTTTTTGGAATATATGCAATTATGTTTAGCTTATTTGTTTTATAGTGATCAATAACTAAATGGATTGTTAAATGCCTATTTTATGTCTAACATATTCAATATTTGTTTATAACAATCACTAAATATATTCTCATCATGAATTCTAATGTTGAATACATAGAATTAAATTAATAATAATAAAAATTACATTATTTTAGTAAATCCTAGTGGGGATATTACATTGTGGAATCAAAGTTTTAGATTGAACTCTAGGACTTAATGAGTACACTAACATTTTATTATCCTTTTGTTTATCAAAAATAAGAATGGTGCAAGCTAGAGAATTTGGTGAGGGTCCTTCAAATTTCAATGACAATAAAAATATGTTTGATCCTAACCAATTTGCCATTGAGAAAGTAGAAAAGTTAGATTATATTCTTGCAACCATGAAAGAAACTAGGGACCAAATTATAGCCCTAGAATAGGAAATTCATGGATATGAAGAGGAATCCCAACAAGATGTACTTAAAGAACATTTTTTTGAGTAGGAAATTTCTTAAGTGTTGAGTCATGAGGAAGTGCCTTAGGGTGTGAGAGCTCATGTAGCTATAGAATTGGCTAGGGATATGAAAAAAGTGAATCCACATAAGTTCAATGAAACTATTTTTGGATATGGGTTTGAAGCATGGTTGATTGAGATGGAGAATTATTTTGATTTTTGAATATAATTTGAAGTCACTAAATTAGTTTGGAGAGATTACCAATTGGTTGGTGAATTAGGTACGTGGTAAGCCAACAAAAAGTTAGAAAATGAATCTTTACTCTACCAATACCACATGGGAGAAATTTATGACATGATTTAGATCATGGTGGATTCCATTATTATACTTTGACCAAAATCTTATATATTTTTAGAATCATAAGCAAGGAGACCTATCAGTGAATGAATACTAGGAACAGTTCACCAAACTTCTAAAGTATGTACCTCAGTATCATGATAATGATAAGTTTAGAATTAGGAAGTTCATGATTGGATTAAAACCCTAAATTGGTGGATATATGGACATTCATGTCCCATCTACTATGGACTAGGTCTCTGAGAAAAAAGTCAAACAGGAATAGAAGTGGAAATCTCTTGCACAGGTCAGAGATAAGTTTAAGAAAAAGTTTGGAAGTTATAGACCAACTTTAAAAAAGAAGAAATAGAAGTATAGGAGTGGAGAACCCAAGATTTAGTTCAAGATTTATAATAATATATTCAACAGTGGTTTAGGTAATAGGAAATAAGGCAATGGTTTCAAACGTGGTTTCAAGGAAAACCAATAGTTTGATAGAAAAGGACCACCTAGAGGTTACTTCATTTGTAAAGGTGATCATTTTGCTCATGAGTGTACCCAAGATAAGTCAAAGAATAAAGGTTTTGATCAATAGTATAGAACATTTCAATAATGTATACATGTAACAGTTGATAATTGACAAGACAAATTCCAAGCTTCACCCATAGAACTATCAGGGATTTTGTTTAAACATCTAGTTTCTATTTTGATAGATATAGGGGATAAGTATTGTTTTATTTCTCCTAGAATACTTAATAATTTACTTATAAAAATTGGAGTAATGGAAAATTCAAGGTTAGTACAATATGGAAATGAGTCAAAGGTCAAAATTGACAAATGTTTAGTCGAAGTTAAGATTAGGTAGCACAAATTCACAATATTAGTGGATCTTTATGTAGTACCACTAGGGTCATATGATGTGATCCTAAGAGTTTATTGGATTGTGAATTATAAAGCTAAGGTTGACTATTATCTAAATAAGGTTGAGTGTCAAGATTATTTTTGAAATTAGACACAAATTCAGGGTGAGAAAAGAGAGTTGAAGATTAGGCAAATTTATTCAATACAACATAAGAAGGATCAAGGAAAAGGGTACCAAGAATTTATTGTTAAGATAAATGAATTGGAAGAATCTAAGGAACCATCCTTTGAAAATTATACTTTTATTAGATATTTTCATGCTATGTTTCCAAAGGAATTTTCTAGATTACCTCCCAAACTTGAGTCTGATTTCTCAATTGATATTATACATGTATTAGAACCACAATATAAGGCACCATACAAGTTGATAACTATTGAATTAGTTCAGAGTTATTATCAAAATGGTTGATCAAACCAAGTTTGTCACCATGGGGTGCACCAGTTATCTTCGTCAAGAAGAAAGATGGTTCTCTTTGCCTTTGTATTTATTATAGAATGTTAAATAAGGTGACTATCAAGAATAAATATCCACTACCTCATATTGATGATCTTTTCGATCAGATGTGAGGGGCAATGATCTTTTCTAAATTTAATTTTAGAGTAGGTTGTCATCAATTGAGGATATTCTAAAAATAGTGTTTAGAACTCGATATAGGTAATATGAGTTCACTATGTTACCATTTGGTTTGACAAATGCTCTAACGACATTTGTAAATCTCATGAATAGTGTATTCAACAATTATCTAGATCACTTTATTTTGGTCTTTCTAGATGACATTCTTATATATTCTAAGGATGAATAAGGGCATTTTCAACATTTGAAACTAGTTTTGAAACATTTTCAAAAGCACAAGTTATATTTTAAGTTGTATAAGTGTGAATTTTTCTAAAATAAAGTGTAATATTTGGGACATGTTATCTTTGTAGATAGTATTTCATTAGATCTAGCATAGATAAAATCCATTATAGAGTGGCTGACACTAAAGAATGTCCATGACGTAAGAAGTTTCATGAGATTAGTAGGCTATTATAATAAATTCATTCTAAATTTTTTTAAGATAACTAATCTGATTACCTCTCTAAAGTGTAAAAAATCAATGTTTCATCTAGTCAAATAAGTGTGAAATAGTATTTTAAGAACTAAAAAGAAGGCTTACTTCAACACCATTTCTAAGATTTCCCAATCCCAATGGTCAATTTTTAGTGATCGCATATGCATTTAGGAATGGAATTGGAGGAGTTTTTATGAAGGATGGTGCAGTGGCAGAATATGAATTTATGAAACTGAAGCCTTATGAGGTGAACTATGCCCCTCATGACCTAGAACTTGCAACAATTATGCTTGATTTGCAAGTTTAGAGGCATTATTTGTTGGTAAAAATATTTGAGCTCAAGACTGACAACTTGGGACTCAATTACATATTCACATAGAAAAATTTGAATGCTCATCAAAAATACTAGTTAGATTTCTTATTTAATTATGATTACAATATTAATTATATCAAAGGTAAAGAAAATAGAGTAGTTAATGCCCTAAGCTGAAAGAGGTACATAGCAGTCATGGCTACTATTAAGATTATTTTTAGTGATAAAGTGATCAAATTATTTCCAAGAAATGAATTCTATGATCAGGTCATTAAATCATTGTCTAACAATGCTCAAAATCCTAAGTATAAAGGATACAAAATAGATAATTATGATCTTTTACGATACAATGAAAGGATGTATGTATCAGATAGAAAGAATATGATGAGCATAGTTCTAAAGTAAATGCATAATGCCCCATATTCAAGACACATAGGAGTAACCAAACTCATAAAAGAGATTAAACCACTCTATTTTTGGAATGGAATCAATAAAGATGCAATGGATTTTTTGTCTCATTATCTAGAATGTCAGCATGTGAAAGTTGAACATATGTGCATTTAATTGGATTGTTGTATCCACATGACATACTAGAATGGAAGTGACAAGTTATTAGTATGGACTTTGTCTAAGGTTTACCATTATTGTGGAATAGGCATGATGTTATCTTGGTACTAGATGACAAACTAATCAAGATAGCTCAATATATTCTAAGAAATTTAACAGATGTTGTATCTAATCTTACAAAGAGACTCATAAATGAAGTGTATCAGTTGTATGGATTTTTAGAGAAGATTATTTTGGATCATGATTTGAGGATGACTTATAGGTTTTGATAAACTCTAAATTCATCTTTAGGTATGCAACTAAACTTTAACACTACATATCACCCATAGATTGATAGCCAAACTAAGCGAGTTAATCAATTTTTAAAGGATCTCCTTCGTATCTATTTTATGGATCAATAATACAAGTGGTAAGATTACCTTATATTAGTTGAGCTATATTATAATAACTCATACCAAAAATATTTGAAGATGAAATCATTTGAAGCATTGTATGGAAGAAGGTGTGGGACACCAATCAATTAGGACATGTTGGAAGATAGGATAGTTGTTGGACCTGAAATGCTTTTATAAATGGAAGAGAAAGTCAGTACAATCAGGAAAAGGTTGGTTGAGGCCAATGATAGATAGAATATTTGTGTTGATCTAAATATAATAACTAGGTAATTTTTTAGTAGGTGATAAAGTATTTATGTAGGTTAATCCTGAGAAAAACTTGATTAAATTTAGGAAGTTAGTGAAACTTTCACTGAGATATGTGGGACCCTTTTAGATTTTAAAATTGTTAAACCATATAGCATATAAGATTGCATTTCTACCATCCCTATATCTATTGCATAATGTCTTTCATGTGTCTTATCTTAAAAATTATATAGTTGATCCTTCACATGTGTTGGATTGGAATGCTTTTCAAGTTCTAGATTGTGGAGTGGTCATGGTACAACCAATTAGAGTAATTGACACTCATAAGCTCTATTTGCATAAAAGATAAGTGTCATAATGCAAAGACTTGTAAGACCAAAAATCTGAGGATAGTGCCACTTGGGAGGATTATGATGAGTTTTATAGGATATTTCTATATTTATTTGCTTAATTTGTTGCTTCATATTATGTTGTTTCTATGTTGAATAATGTTTTTTAAATTCAAAACTAATGTTTGAATAAATATCATTGAGATGAAGACTAGTTTTATAGGGAAGGATGTCACATCCTAATTTATCACTAAACTAATTTACCTAATTATCTATGGATTATTATGGTTATTAAATTGATTAATTACTATTTAATTAAGTTGTAATCATATGTTGTTATGGGACAGTTGTATGTTGCTTATATTACATGATTATATTATTATGAGTTAGCTATATTTGTATGTACTTTACATTATGAACATGTTATTCATTTTTACAATATTATTTGATGGAGATATATCATGATATTAGGGTCTAACTACCATCTTATCATGAGTAAGATGCAGGATAGATCCATCCCTCAGAACATGATAGAGGGATAGAGGGAGAGCATCATTAGAGAGGATGGCATATATGGAGGTGTTAGGGGATGAAAAGGGAACAACTAGAACCCACACACACACCATGATAGATATCATTCTTTATATACATTTTTTGAATTATTAGTTGTACTATGTCATTTGAGTTATCTACATTTAGTTGTGATCTAGTTTAGTTTAATGTTTATGAGGATCTAATTGTGTGATCACATTATGATTGTAGTACATAGATTGTGTGAATAATGTTGCTTTTGATCATGTTGTGTTATTATATTCATGAATGTGGATGATATTGATTTTTAAAAAAAGTAAATATGTTGGATTAGTATTTATCTACTATGGCCTATAGACTAATTGGAGTGTCTTTAAAATGTCTTATACATTCGCTGGTTATAATTATATTCAGGAAATATCATTGTTTTAGATTAATACCTTTATATATAAAAGATAGTTAAAGACATTTTGGATAGTTTATATACAGTGGTAATAACAAATGATTTCATTGTTATAATATCATTATGTTTTGGTATAATATTTGTTTGAATTACTATTATAGTCAAAAACATGTCATTGACTTTAAATTAGCCACAATATTATTTAAAGTCATAATGTTGATTACCTTGTCTAAGTTATTTCCAATATTACAATGTTACTCTAAGTTATCCTATGAACTAACCCTTATTCAATGTTTGAATGCATAGACAAAAGTACTATGTAAAGAAGATTTACAAAGTGTTAGTTACCATTAGCAATTGTTTTAATAGTGGACTTTGTAAAGTTGATTTATGGCATGTAAATTCAACAGACCATACAAAAAATAAAGGATTAAAATAATGGTTAAATGGTTTAGGGAACATTAAAGATAATTAGGGATTCCTTTATTTTTATCAACCTAGATTTAACCTAGATAAGTAAATAGATTTATGGATAATGGGGTTTTGCATGATGGAATTATAGAGAACTATGAGCTTGATACTAACAGTTGCATGCATTGCATGTATGAGAGAAGTAGATAAAGAAATAATAATAAGAGGAGATAGGGACAGGACCATGATATGACATAAAGAGGAGAAGAAAGAGGGAGAAAAGAGAAGGAGAAAATAATCATTTTGGTTCAAGAAGTATCAATCTGAAAGCTTTTATAATATTAGTGAAGTTATTTCATTATTGTTTGAAATAGGAAATTTTGTGTAACAATTATGTTTTATTAGGACTTTTGTGAAATGTCTTGCTTCATATAAAATATATATATTTAACCTTGTGGATGGCTCATCCATCCACATAACTAAATCTATATCCCCTAAGTCTTTTTAAATTGAATACTAGGACTCTATATGTGAATTGTTATGGTAGAATGGATTTATGTTTTTGTTGTGATACGCTCAAACTAAGAAATTATAGGACTTGACACTCAAGTTATAATGAGTAGGTTTACTATGTATGGTTGTTTTGAAACACTTATCACTTATATATGGTAATGGTTATGTCAAATCCTTGAACATATGTATTACATTAGACAGTGGGTTTGTTTTGATTTTTCCTAAGGTAAAATTCTTGGTTTGAGTAAGTTTGTTGAATGAATGGGTCAATATTGAAATTTTTTGGATGCTTATTAAGAAGTTCTTAATAGGCTTAGTTTATAAGAAAGGAACTATATAATTTTGTTTTTCAAAACTATGAATATTTATAAACGACTATGAACATATACATATAAACCCTATGAGGGTAAGCTAAGTCCATGTAAATTAGATATGTTTGTATGTGTGAATAAAATAAAGACGTTCTATGGTAGGTTCAATAAGTGGTTATGTCCTATCCCAACATAGAATTTATTATTATGGAACATTTTTTTACATGAGGCAACTATAGTATCCATTTAGATATTTGTTAGCATATACATGCCAATTTTATTACAATAAAATGAATAAGCATAGTAGATGATTTAATATACACAAATATACATATCAATCATACAACCTATATATTATTTATGTGGAATAGGTATCTAGTTCAAAACATATTAAGGAACTTGTAGCATATTATGGAATCCCTAGGTGTATAAGTTTTTAATAAAAAATAAAAGTCGACAGATTCAAACATTGAATGATGCATGTGATAATGATTAGATAACTATGCATAAACTATAATAAGGTTAAATACTTATGTTAGACTATGCAATGGTTTGGTTGTGATATAGTTCACAATAATTTTTCATTGGATGTTGACTTGATTTTAAATGTTACTTGTGAAACTAGGGTAAAATATAATCCTACGGTAAGTGGAAGGGAAGAATATAGATTTGAGTTGATAGTTTATTAGAACACTTTGTCAACATCTCAGATAGTATATCTAGTTTAATCACCCAAATTATGGAAAAATAAGGTAAACAGACTTTGAATAGTTTTTCCATTGAAAATGGATTATGGATTATAAATTGAAATAAGAAAAATTAGAATAAGGGTTTGAGAAAAATTGAAGTCCTATGATTGATCTTGAATGTTATTTTGTGAATAGATAAATTATAAATGGTTTGTTCGAATCATATGTAGTTCATAATGAAAAATAGAAATTACTGTTAGTATGACAAAACAATATTTTTATATGTGAACAAATACATATATCTAATACATACTATGTATGTCTTTGATAAATATAGGTACATATATATATGAGGAACTTACGCACCCATACACATATACAAAATATTTTTTTACATAAGAAATGTGTACTTATAATTATTGTATTTGTTAACTGTTAAATTAAGTCATAAAAACCTGAGAGGTAGAACACTATGATTATATGCATACATCTCCCTAAAAGTACAAGAAGTTATATCAGTGAAGTATTTATGTTTAATGTGATATGAGACATTAATTATTAGGTATTTGATCTCTGAAATTAAATATATTGTCTTATTGAGAAATGTGTACATGGAAATAAAATATGATATTTTTGTTTGTTAGCCTATTAGGCTAACAAACACATTCAAAGTTTTAATATGAACCACATGCTTTCTATGCCTCTACCTCATATTCATAGACTTTTTGGGAGGCATCAAGTATTCTTGATTGGGATTCTTTCATGCATGAGGATTATAACTCCTTAATCAAGAATCATACTTAGGATTTGACACTTATTCCTAAGGGAAGAAATATGGTTTAATGTAGATGGATATACAGACCAAGTATGTAATAGAAGGGTCTATTGACAAGTTCAAGGAATATTTGGTCACAAAGGGTTTCTCAAAAGTGTCTACCATAGATTACATATAGACCTTTACACTAATTGCCAAAATGAACTCTGTTAGACTCACATTTGTTATTATTGTAGCCAATCATTGGGATGTTTATCTGATGGATGTGAAGAGTGCCTTTTTTCATGGTGATCTTGAGGAGGAGATTTACATGGATTAGTCTTTAGGATTTGTTTAGGATTCTTCCCTTATATATAGACTCTATAAATCCATATATGGCCTTAAAAAGATCCCTAAGGATAGGTATGCCAAGATGGAATCCTTCTTTTAGCAGGATTCACTAGATGTCATTCAGATCTAAATATATATCTCTTGTGGAAGGATGATTCACTCTTGATTTTGGTTATTTATGTTGATGATATTTGGATCACTAATGGTTATTTTATTTATCCATTTCAATAGTGAAAAGGGATATTTAGTATATATTTTCCATGACAAACTTAGGATTGTTACATTACTTCCTTAGGATTCATATTTCTCAGTTCAACTCAGGGATCACTCTTACATAGCCTAAGTATGCTCTCAATCTACTTATTTGATTTCACATGGATAATTGTAAGCCAAATCTAACTTCTTTTCTATTTGGATTCAAGCTTGAAGTATAGTGTAATTCACCTTTGGTTGATGCTACCTTGTATAGACAACTTGTGGGCAACCTTATCTACTTGACATATACTAGACCTGACATATCATATGCAATGGGCCTAGTCTCTAGATTCATGCAAGGATCCCATGAGTTACACTGGAAAGTAGTTAAGAGGATATTATACTACATTTAGGGCACACATAGATTCAAGATTCATTATAGAGATGAAATTGACGTCTACTTGATTGGTTATATTAACTCAGACTATGTTGGTGATATTCATAGTCACAAGTCCACTCTAAGTTAAAATTTATCCATTAGTTTAGGTCTAATTAGTTGGTCACATGAGAAGCAAAATCCTATTGCTTTATCATCTACTAAGGTAGAGTATAGGGGATGTCATTGTTGCCATTGAATCCATATGGCTTCAATAGTTCTCACATATTTTTGTATCCATTTCATATGACCTACCATCATCTACTATGACAATTAGAGTAATATTCAAATTTGTAGGAATCTAGTCCAACATCAACAAACCAAACACAAATATTCATATGCATTTCATTAGATATCTCATTCATGGGGACATAATTGATATGAAATATTTATAGATGACAACACAAATAGTAGACATCTTCACCAAACCTTTCATAGAGAGCAAGTATTTTCACTTGCAAGTTCTAGATGTTTGGGATACTATAACATCTTCTAATAAGGGGGACTTCTAGCTTCTTCTTTTTATGTCTCTCACTCTTTTTTTCTTTTTTATTTTTTTGGGGTGAGGAGATAGGGGGTTCCTTCAATTTTTCTCATTTTCTATACTTTATGGGAGAGTACTTTGTACATGTGTACCTCATCAGGCCTAGTTATTGGGACCCATTCTTTTATAATGCCCAACTAAGCTATGCTTGTAAGGGGTTTTAGAGTATGGGTTTATTATTGTCCCATATTGAATTATTATGAGATTTTTTCCCTCTTTTTGAGTTTTTCTACTTTCATGGAGAAGCTTGCTTAGGTGTGTAGGTTGACCAAATATTTAGGGTATGGGAGTTACTCCTCTATTATTGGATCTATTGACCACCTTATGTGTTGAATTTATTATTATATTCCAAAGGTATATTGAACACCTTTTGTGGAAGAGTTACTAAACACTCTTCTATTTTTAAATCTCACATCCATGAGATTTTTTGATGGAAGTTTGGTTTTGGATCTAATCTCTTTTGCATGATTCTCATATTAGTTTCATTTACTTTTAGCCACACTATGTTGCACACTTGTTTGGCTTGTGTGATGACTCAACTAGTGCATTTTATCTATTTAGAGACCTTGGATTCTGCCCTGAGAGCTCTTCCCTTTGGCTTATTTGTCCCACTACCAACATGCCCTAGGGCCTCCATAGAATGGGATACTGACTAATAATATTTATATAGTGAATGTTAATTTTGTCTAGTGACCACAATAGATGACCAATGTCATCAAAAAATGTGTTGCATGGCCACAACAAGCAATAATGAAGATATCACTTTGTAATACACATAAACACAATCTTATATTTTCCATTAAATTGTGATTCAATAAAGAAGCCATTTTAGGTTATAAGCATAAATCAACAAACTAAAGAAAGGGTTGTCGAAGATAATAAAATTTTATTATAAGCTTGGGTTCCTCCTCCAAATCAAATTATGAGGTGTCTAAAAGCTAGTCACTATCATCATCATTGACATCCTCATCAATCTTATCTAACTCCACCTCATCCTATGATAGTGGTTGACATACATACATCATCTAAACATATGTGGAATAAGAAACATGTATGAGCACAATAAAGGAAATTAAAAAAAAAAACATATCTAATAATCACATTTGTGGAGACTAATTCATTAAGTAGGTTATTATCGCCCTCCTCACCGTGGCACTGCTCTACCCCTTCTAACTAAAATATAAAAAAATAACTTTAAAAATCATAAGGTGTGCCAAAAGTGGTCTATTATTGAATATTATAGGAATGTAAAAATAAGCATCTATGAACAAAAAAAATGAACAAAGATTAATTATGGCTGATGGTTCTCATACATCTTAGGACACAAACTCATTGCATAAGTCATGAACATGCTCATTGCTTTGGATCCACTCCACCCCCTCCTGATATAATATTAAACACAATATAACAAATCAAAGACTATATGCAAAATTAGAAAATACTGAGTATTCAAAAAATGTAAAAAGAATATTAGATTTCACCTAGCCAATATAAGGAGGACCATTAAAAGTACCTATGTTTTCCCCTTATTTATATCTATATTCAAAAAATAATATGACATCCACCAATATTCCACTATAGGATATTAGTTGCCATGGAGTAGTCATCCCCACCCAATGGGAATCCCACCCCATTGGTGGATACACCATCTAAAACCCTCTTAGGATCTCTAATGTGTCAGTAGTAACATATGAACTTAGGGCATGCTCATAATGAGGATTGACTACTGACTTATTTCTCCTAAAATAATTTATGTAATAAATGATAACATCAATAAACATGAATTGAACTAAACAATTCACCATCGAGGGTAATAGATAAAATTACATGCAACCTATTTGGTCTTAGCATATATCTCTTGTAAGAAATAATTTCCTTCTAGATCATTCATCATAAATATAGACCATTCAACATTCAAAGTATTAGTTTCCAACATATAATATTTTACATATAAGTTAGTTTGAGTTATGGTTTACAACATTGAATGTTGTTTATAAACTACACAATAAATTCAAAGTATTGGTCACCATGACACTAAAATGTGCTAATGATAATCAACACACACAAAGTGTTGGTCACCTATCCATCAACAAAAACAACAAATGAAGAAAGATAAAATTACAAAAGGAATAAATATAATATAACCAGTTGTGCATGTCCATTGGATATGGAAGGCAATGGAGAAAGTCCCCTACCGACAAGGTCATATATGTGTTTAAATAGAGATAAAAAATGAATTGGATAGGGTCATATAGTTGTTTGAATGATGAGGAAAAGTGTTTCATTGTAGTTTTAGATGGTCATTGGGGCAAGGTTTGTAGCTTTAGATGTTATAGTTTATTCATATATAATATATTTTTTATTAGAGGAATAATAATTTACAATCACACCCAATATGCTTAGTATTTGAGAGAAAATCTATAAACCAAACAATCCAAATTTCATAAATCCATTCTACAAAACTCTATTACATGAGGTGTATGAGCACAAACAATGGTTTATAACCCTATATATCTCAAGAAAAGATATCTAATGTCATACTTGTTATAGGTTAAACTTACTTAAAAACCAACAACATATACATTTGTAGTTAAGCTTTATGAAAACATATACTATAATATCTAATGTAGAGTAGGATCACTTACAACAACTACAATGTAGGGAATCATACTTCTTCCAATGACCTTTTTCATCACAAAGTGTTGTAATAGGAACCAAAATAAAAATACTAAAAATATTATTGAAACACAAATGTTTATTATCAATATTTTATCTAAGGATGGTTCCATATGTGGCATTAAACTCTGAAATGTCTAAAAAGCTCAAAAAAATGATTATAAAAATGCATCCGTATAATAATATACAAATAGAATATAGTGATGGTTTGTGTTGAACTTGCAAAAAACTATGGGGATATCACATTCACATAAAAAATGGCAATTAGATTACAATTTCACTTCAAATAAGGTGCCTTTAGAAGCGTAGTCATAATCTTAGTTAGGTTAAGAATAAAGATATGTTTCAAATGTAATGGGTCTATGCTTTTAGCTCTTCAAGTTATATGCATAATACATATTAAGATATAAATATTACCATCATCATTTATTTGTTAAAAAATCATCATTTGTTTGTTAAAGAAAAATATACCATAGCTTATATTTGGGGCACTCAGTGAATTATGTGGATACCAGGTCTACCAAATTGAGTTGGGAAAATAGAACTGATTGTGATAGACATCTGTTGCTCATGGAACACCCATTGAGCACACCAAATGCATATCATGTAGTTGTAAATCTATTAGTCTCATTAAGTCATATCGTATCGTAAATAGAGAGAGGAGGAAATTATGAAATTCATGTCATTGACAATTAATAATCATCTACATTATGCAAGTGTGAAGTCACAATCCCAACTAGTTCATTATAAAGGATGTTTTCAAGAGAAAAAGTATAATCTCATATTTCCCCTTCATCATCGTTACGAAATAGCTATTTTTCATATGAGGATTTTATTTTTGACATAATATATTTTCTTATCTTACCTATTATAGCTTGATAATCATTGTAGTTTTCCACTATAATGTGCACACCAACCTAACGAGACAATCCTCTACCCAGATTCTTCCTAAACCCTATACTCTTACTTTCTCTGCATTTACCTCCAAAGAAATAAAGTGATTTTGATGGAGCCTATCTTTGTCTCTGGCTTCACCAAATCCATACTCTTTCTCAGAGAGCACTAGCGTGAACTCTATCTAGAAATAATAAACTCAATAATATCTATATGTGGGTCTGGAAATGCTAAAATAATTTAGGTTCATTATTATTTTTATATTGCAGATCATGTTATTGAATCACAACAAAAGAGGTCTTTGATGCATTTTGTCAAACAACTCACATGCCTTCAACATTTCTCTATCAGAGCCAGAGGTTTGTGTTTTCAATATAACTATCAACTTTTGTGCAATTTTGATCATAGTGAAATGTAGGCAAATGGATAATAAAGAGCAACATCTAATAGAACATACCAATTGGGAAGAGAAAATCGTGAACAACACTAACCTAACAAACACATCAAAAATTCTTGAATTGGAGACTAGTGAGAAGTACTACAAAAATGTGCAATATTTTTGGGTTGGAATTGGATTCAATAATTTATAGTCACTGAGACTTTATACTCAAGCCAAAATGTAGCCTAGAGCTCCCAAATTTCATATATCTCCCCTACCTTTTTAACCTTTTTTGCTCAATTAAATTAAAACACATTACCTCTCCTACTTGGTGATAACGTGACAAAGTGTTCAAAATTTTAAAAAATAATTTTCACCGTGCCTAGACCATGAATTTATTTAATCCACCTTTTATATAGTCAGCATCTAATTGCGAATTTATTTTGATTATAATTGGTCGATGTCTATACCTTATTCTAAAGCTTTATTTTTGGCACATGTTAGGAGAAGGAAAAAATTTAAGGGGGAATTAGGATTTAATGCATATATAGAATATGGACAGAAAAATATTCCAATTGGCCTGCCAAACATAGTGTTGTATGGTTGTGAGATAAAAAATATAGCATGCATTGTTTGAATTGTAATTTTGTTGGTCATGAGACCAAAGTTACACTGAATAACTCAAGAGCACCATAAAAATGTAGAAGTCTAGAATCCCACATAAACAGAGATGATAAACAACTCTATAAAATTGTACATCAACATCAACATTCCCAGTGACTTGTAATAACTTCTTAAGAAAATTTACAATCTTGAATAATGCAATTATTCTAGATTATATTGTGTCTTCCTCTAAATCTAAATGCTAAGAAACTCAATAAAATGAAAGAATCATAAGGGAAAGTGGATATATGGGCATTGAGGCAAAAAAGTTCATATACAGTGATTGAGGAATTCTATCAAACAAATTGCATGCCTTCAACTTTCATAGACATACATCCTACTAAATTAGATCGTACATCACTAAAACTAGTATATGAATAATTAATATTAAGTGGGTAGTGTTACACCAAAGACTATGCTATTTGATACCAAGACAGATGGACCATGCTTAGCAGAGGGGGTTATAAAATGGCAAACTTTCCATTTGTCAATTTTTAGTCTAAACATTATTAATCTTTTTTCAACCAAGCATTGCAGGATATATAGCTTTTCCTTCTTGTAAGCTTTCATGGGATCTCGAATCCTTCCATTACTAACCTGGGAGATATTCTAGTTGCAGTCGTAGAGCTTCCTTCGTCTCCCTGCACTCGAGCTTGGTCTTCCTATGTCCACCTTGGCTCGAGTAATGATCGTATTCGAAATGGCTTCCCAACCACTTGACCTCTAATGCAGAATGATTTGGAATGCATGGGTTTATAGTATGGATGCCCACAGGATGGGATAATGATACTGCTCCGACGCATTCATTTAAAATTTCAAATGATGCTCAGAAATGGAAAATCATGAAAAGTAGTGTGGGAAGCTCGCAACTACCACATAGTTCCTGCTCAAATGCCACGTAAATCCCAGCCCTGCCAATAGTGGTGAAGGGCAGTTATGTTGGTAGTGATTGTATGATGGCAGTTAAGCTCTTTCGTTGGTAGTCATGTTTGCCTCCTTCGCAATCAGAGGTTTTTCAAAGTCGTCATGGTGGGCTCGGGGGTGCTGATGCTAGTACACATATAGTTTGTGCGAGTTGGTTAAACTTTTCATATATCAAAAACAATGTTTTGAAATGGTTTGTAGAAAATGAACTCAAACGAACATAATAATTGAAAAAATTCAGAGTTCTTATCAGGGCAACAGTAAAACGTACTCTGACACACATTATGACATCTGCACCATTGGGTCTCTATGCATCTTTCTTTGTGTCAGCGTCGTATGTCTAAGGTCTTGTTGCCTTTAAGGAGTAAAATGCCTTACAAAACGAGTTGGATGGTTTTTCTATGCAGAAATAGGAGCATCTCTTGATTTAGAGACTTATGGAATATCTGAACGCTAAGGAACTCGAATTGGGGTTACATATAGACATTGGTAGCTTTAGCAACATGCGACAAGTTTCTTATGTTCCAATGTCATGATCGACGACAAAATCCGTAAGGAATTTCCAGTATGTTGAGGGGGACGTATTCAAGATAGCAACGAGTTAAAACGGGTAGCCCGTGACATACTTGAGACAATTTAATGTGCCGTTGGACATTTACTGTGGTAAATAGAATCCTTTTACTACGCCGGCAATCCTGCGTGGTAAGGAATCCATCCCCCGAGTGAATTTGTGACCAGCGATCTGACATGATAATCTCTGCAATATCCAGTGAAATTAAATATCAATAAAAAAACGTACTTATTTTGTCGTTGGTTTGGTGTAGCCAAATTCTCCAACCAATTGAAAGAAAGGAAGGTGCGAAATGAAGACGACTGCACAACCCCTCGGATAAACTGGCATTCCGCAGCGATTTGTAAATCAAAACGAAGAAAAAAACACATGTAGATTTATTCCTCATGAAATCTCTATGCATTTAACAAAGTTAAAATGACAAAACATGCGTACTATAAACGGAAAAAACAAAGCATGCGTACTACAAATGGAGAGATGTAGATTCAAGGGCAATTAGATTTTTGTCCGCTAACTTTTCGTGGCCTGTGTATTATCTCCATCGTTTCTACTAGTTACGCGCGAGGATACCGTTTTGGTTTGCACTATCAACATAGACTTATTATTACTCAAAAATATATTAGGTTTTTTTTTAATTCGAGATTTCTTATGAGTTAATTGTAAGTATGTTACATGAACATTTTTATATTGAGTCAAATTATGTAGATATAAAAATATGATTTTTATATAATATATTAGTTTGTACATTTGACAAATATCAATTATGGTTAAACTTTCATTTTATGACCTTTCGTTACTGAAAGGCTCACGTTTGTCATTTTGTTGTGTCTAATTGTTTATCGTATACTCTGACTTTAACATTCTGATGACACAAACCACTTGTAACTTATAGTTTGTATAAAACCTTATTTATATCCTACATAGACAATTATAGATCCTCAACACTGTTTTACCCTACAAGACATGTTATAACATAGATTTGTACCCTTTGAGACGGTGTTTCAAGTCGTCTCAATCTAAGCTACACATGGAAACAATCCTAGGTTGTAAGTGAACTAATGAGTGGATTGAACCTCTAGATAAGGGCTAGATCCCTTGATGTATCATTTAAGATCAATCACTAATCTATTGGCTTGCAAGGAAAAAAAGAGAAAGAAACTATGAACTAAAAGGTGGGTGATACACCAAATCTTGTGACCACCACTACTAATTTGCATGTGCACTAAAACCTATAAGACTATAAGAAACATACACTTCTCCTAAAAGAACCTATCACATCAATGATTTTTAAAGAGGTAAGGTAGTATGGGATTAGAAGGAAAGATGTTTTCCACTTCTAATCCACATGAAGAGAGTTTTGAAAAGATAAAACTTGAGTTTGAAACATGTCTAGCTAGAGAGATTGAGTTTTAAAATGAGCATATATTTTAGTTAGGTATAACAACAAGAATAGTGGAATCCAAGAGCTTCCTAATCCCTTCACCCACCCCTCAAGTTGCATCATACTATCAAGAGGAGACTCCTAATTCTACCTCTCGGATAAAGAGGTATGAAACTACCTTGTTTTGTTGTTTCATTCACCTCACAAACTCAATGAAAAATTCAAAACAATGATATAATACTCATAGGTGTCTTTACACAAGCTCAAAATACCAATTAGATCACCTCAGTGCCCAAAAAGTTGACTTAGTCCTAAGAAATACTTCAAAACTATAGATAGGTCTCTTTAGATCTTTAGAAAGGTGAAATTTCTCTAATTTCACCTCAAAGGTTTCCTAAATTATTTTTGGAGATGTTATAGATCATCCACAATGATGATAAATCAATCTTGTTGTTGATTTCTCAAAAGGAAATAATCTTAATTGCAACTCCTACTCTTTAGGTTTGTATAAGCCTAATCTAATTCCTTTAAGGATCTTGCATCAAACTAATCACTAATAACTTGGATCACCTTACCAACATGTTTCAAAATGGCCATACAATGACAAAACCCTTCACATGAAGTTTATACCCAAATAACAAGGTAAAATAATCAAATTTCATCTTTTAATGGTATTCTCGGTAGACACCTATAGGTGCAATAGTACACAATCCTCTATAAAAGGAGCCACGAGGTGGATGTGAGCATGTTACCAATTGGAATACCTTATAAACCTTCTATAATAACTCTGTATGAGTTTGAGGAGATTCCACTAGTTTAAATTCAAGTTATGGGTCGTTTTGTATCGAAAACATGTTTTAGGGTTTGATTGTGCACACAGAGCATGAAAGCTTTAAATTGAGTGGTCATAAATCTTAAATACTATTTTATCAAACTAACACCTCCAATAGGCCCTAAACAACATCCTTTTACCTTTCCAATCTAACAACCAATCCCATACAATGTTTCACACATATTATAAGTGACTGGAAAAGGACTGTAGATGTGCAAAAATAGAGTTTTTGAAGGTTTCATCCACATAGACTTTGAATCAACTGCAACTTTAATTCAAACTAGATTGAACCCTATTTATTAATACAAGAATCAAATTAACACAAATAACCAAAACACCATGTCCCCTTATTTTGTAAGAAAACTATGTTTCCATACACAAAATCCTATTTACATTGGCAGACTATCATAAAACAAATCCTTTCTCATATCTTAGCAATCAAATTTCACTTATCATTAGAACATATGTCATATAGATTAAAACATGTTAATAGATAATTTTATTTTATAAAACATACCTTTAACATCAAATAAACTTCCTTTATTGATCACTTTACACAATCTTATTTACACAACACAAGCCTAAAGGCCTTCTTCCCCCCTCTCTCTGCCACTCACTCCTCTTGATTCAACCTTAGACTTATATGTTTAATTTATCTGGACTCCTATGTTGTATATTCAAGATCATATCTTTGTAGTAATAGGTATTTATTTGGTTTTAGTCTTGAAATAGACCATAAATCTCTCTCTTCACCCTTATCTATAATAAACATGCTTCTTCTAGCTTCTTCCAATGTAGAATTAGTATCTAGATGAGGATTGAGATAGGATTTACATTTACAATAAATGAAAATATGTAACTAGACCTATTATGATCATTCTCAATGGTTCAAGTCCTTTACAACTTGTCTCAATCCTTACAAACCTTCATAGTTAGTTCAAAATTTCAAATTCTTCATTTTGGAACGAAACTCTAAAAAATATTTCAAGACTTCTTATAGATCAACTAAGATCTCCTAGACCTCCCAATAACTATGATCAAGTACAATTTGTATTATTTACATAATATAAGTGAATTTGTCTTGATGCTCTTGCATCAAACTCCCCCGATAGGAAAAATATTTGAGCTCATGCTCAAATGGGATTTTATCTTCATTTTCTCTTCTTCTAATTTCTCATTTTCTTCTTTTCTTAATTCTGATTTTGCCTTCATTTCCTCTTTTTCAATTCTTCATGATGCTTGAGCCCAAGTGACTCAGTCTTTTTTTCATCCTCCTTATTTATGTCCAATGAAAAAGTAACCATCTCCTTACCTTCATGTTCTTTTATTCCTGCACATATAAAACTATAATCATAGTTAATTATATAAATTTGAGGTAGCATTGCCTCTCCAATTATTGTCATCCTTTCACTTCTATTATTGCTTTTATTGCCAATTATTAGATCAAATTCTTCTTGACTTAAGATCTTTAACAACTCCAATTTAGCTTCCTTGATTACTTCCTCATATCTTATGAGGTCCAAGTATTCTGATCCTTGCATGTTTTGTTTCCAAATCATCTCTTCCTCTTCAATATATTTTTTCATATCTTCCTTTGCAACTTCACCTTCATCTTCACAAGGAGCTAGAACCTATACCATAATTTATTTTTTAGCTTTATCTTTATTGAGAGTTAAATTAGACACCTTTTATTGCATATCAAGTTCCATGAGCACTTCATAATGTGCTTCATCTTCACATTTATTTTCATTAAGTATACATATTGACTCATCTACCTCCTTGTGCCAAACACTTTCATCATTTTGAAATTATGTATTCACATCATCAAAAGCAGTGTTAGAAAAAAAATTAAGACCGTCGAGTCTCTTCATGTGTTTCTTCTTCTTCACCAAGCATCTCTCCTTCCTTTGGGTAGTGTTAGGTGTGGAGCTTGATTGTCTTCCAGGATTAGAGGTTAAAAATATGATGTTATTTCAGCCAAGTTTTAGATCTCATTCTTTGTGTTCACGATGGCATGGGGAGTTGGAAGGGGGGGAAACCCCCTTGCCTAAGTGATAATTTAATTAAAATTATCTTGTAAAATTGTAATTTTTTAATCAATCTGGGCCATTGATTAAAGGTTTTTAGATATGATGGTAGAGGTTATTTTTAGGTGTTTTTTTCCCTAAAATGTATTGTTACATGGCTGAGATGAAAGATGAAATAGATTGAACATAGAGAGGAGGCAAAAAAAGAGGTAGAGAGGTGTAACAGGGTTTGTTGCAAGATTTTTTTCTTCCTTGTATTGCTGAAAATAATATATTGGACAATTTTGGTGGATGTAGCCCATCTTGGGTGAACCACATTAAATATGGTGTCTCTTATTTTTTGCATGTTTATGATTATTTTTTGTATGTTTGATTGATTCATTTCATGGTTTTTCTTGTATGCAATTTGGGGATAAATATGTGTTTTATTTTATCCTAACAGGTAGGATATTTATAATTATGCATGCTCTAATGGCATGTTCACTTGATCTTCCATACAAGCATGTTGTTCATGTTTATCTTTTGCCACAAATATCTTGTCTTATTTTGTATATTTTGACTTTAAGCCTTAAAATTGGGCTTTTCACTTGCCTATCTTTTCACCTGCATACACACATGCAAAAAAATCATTAGATTTAAAAATTTGAGGATTGATTGCCTTCTCCCTCTTATGTTGATTTGCTATCATCCTTATCTTCCTTCTTAACTGGATAACTTCTTGTTGAATTTTCTTCTTATCACTAATTTCTCTAAGAGGCCACTAAACTATCCTCTTGATTCTTATAGAGAATCTTTGTCTTGATTCCTCCAATACTTGTTTCATATTTTCCAAGATTACTCTCATCTCAGTTATGTCCCTTTCTATGTCCATTTCTTTTTTCATAACTTTTTCTCTTTCCATCTTCTTGTGATGTTTCTCTTTCTCTAAGCCCTTCATCATCTTTTCTCTCTCAACAAGTTTGTTTCACCTTTCTCTCTTCTTAATACCTCACCTACTCCTCCTCTTCTTTTTCCTAGTCTTTTGGTATCTCAAGTCCTTTACCTTGGGCTTTCTCTTTTGAGCTTCTACTAGCTCTATCTTACTCACTTATCAACCTCGCTAGGTTATAGGCTTGCCACTCATTATCTTTTACCTTTTAAGGTTTCAAACAATCTTATTGCGTTTCTCTCTTGTCAATCTCCTTCAATAATTATAACCTCTTCACCCTCTTTTCACTTTTCAGCTATAAATTACAACCTTTATGCAAACTAATTAGTTTTTTAAGAGCTTTCTTGAAGCTCTAATACTAAAAATTGATGAAAATTTCATACCTTTCAGACACTATTATAGGATACTTTAACCTTTATAACCTTGTTTAATTCCTTATATTTACCATTCAAGAAAACTTTGCACTCTATTAAACCTATCGATTGTTTCCTTTACACACTTTATTCATTCTCTATTTGACTTATATCATATACATTCTACCTTTTATTTTGTATATGACCAATTTGAAATTATATAGGCCACTTCTAAGTTACTTTATTTATTATAACAAAATATTATATTCTTATATTGGTCTTGGAAGACCAATTAACTTATATTTATCTCTATTTATTTAGTACTATCTCTTGATTTGTCACAAAAATCTTTGTATTCTGAGCAGAAGACATCCTTACTGACCTTAAATAGAGTACCCATTCTTAAGATTGTGATCTACCTCAAACCTCTTTATCAAATCCCAACACAATCAAATTAACATTTTCATTTATTTGAAAAAATCTATGAGGGTTTTAATATTAATTTAATTCAAACTTCTTAGCTTCTATGAAGAGATCCACTATCAAAACCCAACTGATAAACTTAATTGTAAATGGGCCTATTAGGCCTAATTATACCTCTTTGATAAAGAGGTATGTAACCACCCTATTTTTTCAACACATTCACTTTAAAAACATAATGAAATTTCAAAAAAATTATACAAGACTCATAGGTGTCTTTATGCAAGCTCAAAACACCAATTAGATCACCTCAGTTCCCAAAACATTGACTTAGTCCTAAGAATTGCTTTAGTAATGTAGATAAGTCTCTTTAGATCTTTAAAAATTTGTCATTTATCTAATTTAACCTCAAAGGTTTCCTAATTTTTTTTTTAAGATGTTATATATCATCCACAATGATGTGAAACCAATCTTGTTATTGGTTTCTTAAGAGAAAATAATCTCAATTGCAACTCCTGCTCTTTACATTTGTACATGCCTAATCTGATTCCTTCAAGGATCTTACCTCAAACTAATAAACAATAAATTGTATCACATTGCAAACATTTTTTAAATCACCATATAATTAAAAAACCCTTCACGTGAAGTTTAGACCTAGACAATAAGGCAAAATAGTCAAATTTCTTCTTTTAATGGTCTTCTCATTAGACACCTACAGGTGCAACAATACACAATACTCTATAAAAGGAGCCACGATGTGGATGTGAGAATGATACAAATTATAATAACTTATAATACTTATTTATCAACTTTCCTATGAGTTTGAGAATATTACACTAGTTTAAATTCAATTTATGGGTCGTTTTGTATCAAAAACCATGTTATAGGGTTTGATTGTGCACACAAAGCCCAAGAGATTCAAATTGATTGTTAAAAAAGATTAAAGACCGTTTTATCAAACTAAAGCCTTAGATAAGACATTAAAAAACATACTCTTACCTTTCCAAACTATCAACCAAGCCCACACAATGTTTCACACATGTTGTAAGTGATTGAAAAGGACTATAGATGTGTAAGAATAAAGTTTTTGAAGGTTTCTTCCACATATACTTTGAATCAATTGAAAATTTAATTCAAATCGGATTTAATACCATTTATTCATAAAATAATAAAATTAATATAATGAACAAAACCACCATGTGTAATGTCCCCATTTTAGCAGTTGGCTTACTCAATTTACCAGCACACTTACTATTTGTAGTAAGTTAATAGGATACAATGGAGGCTAGTTTTGATGATTGGATTTGATGCTCCTTGTTGAGAGCTTTCTGGCAAGCTATCACTTGCACCATGCGGAGTCTGGTTGCTAGTATTTTTTGGGCCTGAAGTGCTGCAAAAAAGGTAACATTTAACCTAGCTGAAAGACATGGAGCATCACTTTAAAAATTTACTTTATGAGGGATTGTTGCACATCCTTTATCCCACATTGATCAAGTGAGTTGAGTCACCTCTTGGAGAAAGGATAAAGGGAAGTGCTTGTGGCTTCTTGGGGCATGTTGGATAAGAAGAAAAGAATTTTTGCACTTGCAGCTTATTTGGGCATTTGAGAATGTCCTCATCTGTAACACTCTAGACATCAATCGTTGGGATTGGTCGTTGGAGTTTGTGCTCTCAGCCACTATAGTAGCCGTGCCACTTTAGTATTTGTACCACTATAGCAGCTATGCCACTGTCGCATCCATACCACTATAGCAACTGTACCACTATAGCAACATGTTACTGTAGCATCTATATGTAGCTAGGTGAGTCTGTAGTTTTTTGCAGAGTCTATAGTTTTTATCTATAGAGTCTGTAGTTTCTACTTGTGGAGTCCGTAGTTTCCTGCCTGTAGATTTTGTAGTTTTTTGCCTAAAGAGTCCATAGTTTTCTATAGAGTCCATAGTTTCTGCCTGTAGAGTTTGTAGTTTTTTTCCTACAAAGTCCATAGTTTTCTATCTATAGAGTCCATAATTTTCTATAGATTCCATAGTTTCTACTTGCAGAGTCCATAGTTTTCTGCCTACAGAGTCTATAGTTTCTACCTGCAGAGCCCATAGTTTCCTACCTATAGAGTCCGTAGTTTTCTGCATGCAGAGTCTATAGTTTCCTAGCCTACGGAGTTCATAGATCTCAACATGTAGAGTCCATATATTTCAACCTATAGAGTCCATAGATTTGGCTATAGAGTCCATAGAAGCTCCTTTAGAGTCCATAGATTTGGCTGTAGAGTCCGTAGAAGTGGCCTGTATAGTCTATAGATCTAGTCTGTGGAGTCTGTAGAAAACCTAGCCTGTAGAGTGCATAGTTTTGTGGGTCAAAGGACAAATGAAGCACTTTCGGCACTTATTGGGATATCCACTTGAAATAATGTTCATACGATCACTAAGGAATTTAGTGAGTCACCACGTGACCAGCATTATATGCGTTTACTCATTTTGCAATTAACACAAATACAATGTGTTGGTTATTTCAGCTGTGTGTATCTGTGCTTGCAATTCTATATTTGTGTTACATGCATTAGTCTTTGTAAAACACACAAAAACACACACACACACACACCAACAAATCTACCGGAGTCAAAGAGTCCCTATTGGGTTAGTTTTGGGTGCAATTGGGGTGCCCATTATAGTGGTATCAGAGCCTATTATTCCTACAATCCTGTGAGGTTTCATGCATCCCACACATCAGTACTTTTTGAGGAAAAATTAGATAAACCCAAACTTACAAGTTTTTTCAAAAATTGAGGAGGGTGAGCCCTTTTTAGCACCAGCCATGGGTGACCGAGATGGGGAAGGGGGAGAACCCAGCACCAGAATGATGCTCAGTGATCTTGCTAGGGGGCAAAGGGAGCTACAGACCACATTACAGCAGATGGCTCTAGCAATTACACAACACCTGACTAGAGCAGATCAAGGCAGCAATGCCAACTAGGGTAATGATGCTAACCAGGTAGGTGGACCGAGTAATGGAGGTAATGGAGATGCATTGATTAATAGAGGAGCCTAGACATATGCTAGAGTAGGTTCTTCTACAAGGCCACTCATGCCATAATTCCCTTTGAGATAGAATGACCAAGATAATGCTGGTCCTACACAACAGGAGATACAGGACCAAATACTGGAGGATTGGAGAAATGTTGGATCAAATTTTTAGGGTGAAATGTCCTTCAGGGAGTATATGGATGTTAGACTCAAGCATATGCCCATGAGGGGGAATAGGCAACAAATTTATGAGATGAGGAAAAAGTTGGGAAAGTTGTCCATTCCATACTATGGTGGTATAGGGAAGACTTCAGTGCAAATGTGGGTCCAAAAATTAGACACTTATTTCTAGCTTAATCCCATGCCTGAGGAGTATGCGATTAAGTATGTTGCATTACACTTGGATGGAAGTGCCCACGAGTGGTGGCACCACAGTATGGTCATGCTTGGCCATAACTAGATAGATACTTATGTAGAGTTTACTGAGAGACTCATTGATAGATCTGATACTAAGGACCCAAAATTGCATTTCAAGGAGATAGCTTAGCTCAAATAGTGGGGTTCTGTGGAGGCCTATATCACCGAGTTCCAAAAGCTGGTAGTATTGGTGATGGATATATCAGAAAGGAGACTGGTTGTTATTTTCATGGATGGGCTTTTCAATTTCTTGTGAGGATGGGTAAAGGGACACAACCCCTCTTCACTACAAGAGGCTATTAAGAAAACAAGAGACCTAGCATCTTCTTCCTACAAGAGTAAACTTCACTCTAAGGACTCTCATTTTAGGAAGGATAAGGAAAGGAAGATGTTTCAGAAGGACCCTCAATAGCTTAAGGGGGAAACTAAAGGGTTGGACAGTGATACCCCCAACAAACTCGTGAAGAAAAACTATGTTTTCATTGTAGGGAGCCATGGAATCTTTCCCATGAATGTTTGCTTAAGGCAAAGGCTAAGCCCATGGAGTTTTTCTCAATAGATGAATCACCTTTTGAAGACAAGGGGCAACATTTAGATTCAAAATCTAGTCAGGGCAATAGAATTGCTGAGGAGAGTTTAGATGATGAGAAGTCTCTTGCTCGGTTGATAGGCGTCTAGAAGGCCATTACCTTTAAGGTAAGAGGGATGATTCAGGGGCAGCGTGTGGTTTCCTTGATCAACACAGGGGTGACACATAATTTCATCGATGCAAAATTGGTGGCCAAGAGAGGTCTTCAGACTGAAGAGCACGTAGGGTTCAGAGTCATGGTGGCCAATGGCCACAAGTTATTATGCACCCAAAAGATTTCAAAACTTTGCATTAGATTGGGAGGAGATTATGAGTTGCAGGATGATTTCTATGTATTTGACATGGGAAATTATGATGTCATCTTGGGAATGACATGGATGAATTCTCTGGTAGAGTTCACCTTCAACTTGGCTAAGCTGGAGATGAGGTTTCAGCATCAGGGTAGGAAGGTGGTGCTCTGAGGTTTACCTAATGGGGGGCTCAGGGTGGTATCCTTGAAAAGGATGGAATGGTTGTTTAGACATGATGATGTCGAGTGGGCAGCTAAATGTTTGATCATGCCTATGCCTCTAGAGTAGCAGGTAAAAAGCTATCACCTAGATGTACAAGAGATCATTTTTAGGCATGATAAGTTGTTTGGTAGCATTCCACATGGGGTTCCTCTCGAGAGGGGTATAGAGCATGTTTTCAAGCTAGAGGATGGGGCTAAACCAGTCATCATCACTCCTTACTTCCATCCTAAAAAACACAAGGATGAAATAGAGAAGTCAATAAAGGAGCTATTGGAGATGGGGCACATTAGGCCCAGTAAAAGCCCCTTTGTTTTAGCGGTTGTTTTGGTGAAGAATAAGGATGGGACAATGTGTATGTGCATTGATTATAGAGTTCTCAATAAGAAGACAATTAAGAATATGTACCCCATCCCTAGGATTGATGAGCTGCATGGAGCATGATATTTCTCTAAGATAGACATATGTTCAGGATACCATCATATCAAGATGCGAGCAGAGGACATAGAAAAAACTACATTCTGGTGTCACTACGGGGACTTTGAGTTTTTGGTTATGCCGTTTGGGCTAACCAACACTCTAGTTACCTTCCAGAGTTATATTAATTAGGTGTTTAGAGGGCAGCTCTAAATATTTGTATTGATATTCTTTGATGACATCCTGGTATTTAGTAAGACGTGGGATGAGCACCTACAACAATTAGAGGAGGTGTTGGTCATTTTGGAGGAGTCACTGTATGCCAAGGAATCAAAGTGCAAGTTTGACATGACTAGGTTGCTCTACCTTGGCCATATTATCAGTGCTAAAGGAGTTCAAGTGGATCTAAAAAAGATCAAGGTGGTTGTTGATTATCCCACTCCAACCATCCTTACATAACTCAAAGGATTTTTTGGATTATGTGGATTTTATAGGAGATTTGTGAAGGGCTTTTCATAGATTATAGCACCATTAACAGATCTCACCAAGAAGGGTGCTTTTGCATAGATAGAGGTAGCACAACAGTGTTTTGAACATTTCAAGCGAGTGATGTCTTCATGTCTGATTCTAGCTCTACCCAACTTCACAAAGCCTTTTGAGCTTCATTGTGATGCATCAAGTGACGGGATTGGAGCAGTATTGATGTAGGAGAAGCACCCCATTGCTTTTGAGAGTAGGAAGCTCTGAGGGGTGGAGAGGATATATTCTATTTATGATCAAGAGATTTTGGCCATCATGCATGCCTTGGCCAAATTCTGATCCTACTTAGTTGGAGGGAAGTTTGTGATCAAGATGGATCACAATATCATAAAGTATTTCATGGGTTAGCGAGACTTGAATGACAAGCAACAGAAGTGGGTCACTAAAATGCAAGCTTATGACTTTGACATTGAGTTTGTCAAAGGAAAGAAGAATGTAGTAGCTGATGCCTTATCTAGAAGACCTCGCATTTATGCTCTTGCAAATATTTTAGGATATTGGCAGGCTAAGATTATAGAAGAATATGTTGGAGATGCTTGGGCATCAGGACTAGTTTCAGGCACTATATAGGATGATCACTATGAGGTGATAGATGGGTTGATTAGGTTTTAGGATAGAATTTATTTAATTCCATCATCACCCTTAAGAGAGATGATACTGAGGGCATTTCATAATGCACCTGCATCTGGGCATCTAGGGGTTTTCAAGACCTACAGGCAGATCTGAGAGCGGTTCTCATGGAGAGGGCTCAAGGATGATGTTCAGAGGCATGTAATGGAGTGTTTAGTTTGTCAATAGAATAAGAAAGAGCACATGTTTCTTGTTGGTTTACTACAATCCTTACCCATTCCATATCAGAAGTGGGAAAGCATTTCTATAGACTTTATCATTGACCTACCCCAAGTGTAGGGAAGAGATTGCATTTATGTGGTGGTAGACATATTGACAAAGTTTGCTCACTTCTTTGCTATCCCCTCTACTTATACAATAGCTCAGGTGGTAGATGTGTTCTTCAGGGAGGTTTTTAGGCTGCATGTGTTATCAAGATTTATTATCAATGACAGGGATAACAAGTTCATGAGCACTTTTTGGTGGGAGTTGTTTACGCTGTGCAATACCTACCTTACACGTAGTATGAGCTACCATCCCCAGATAGATGGGCATACAGAGATAGTAAATAAACAGGTGGAAGGTTATTTGTGGAAATATGTGATTGGACAACAGAGAGACTGGGTTAAGTGGTTACACATGGGGGAGTATTATTACAATACTGTGCATCACATGACCATCAGGATGACTCCATTATGGCATTATATGAGTATGAAGCTCCAAGCTTCATGGATATGGCTTTGGGGGACAATAGAGTGCCCAAAGCTAAAGACCTATTGAAGGATAGTCAAGATATCTTGAGAGTGCTCAAAGAGAATATACAGCAAGCTCAAAATTAGCAAAATTTGTATGCTGATCAACATAGGGTAGAGCACAGTTTCAAGGTAGGGGACATGGTGTATTTGAGGCTACAGCCATATAGGCAGTCATCACTCAAGCAGAGTGGAGTAGAGAAGCTTAATCCTAGATTTTATGGCCCCTATAGGGTGATTCAAAGAGTGGGTGAAGTCACCTATGAACTTGAGCTTCCAGAGGGAAGTCGAGTGCACAATGTATTTCATGTGTCGAGGCTTAAGAGGGACATTGGTTAGGGTGTAGTGCCTACTACAGATTTACCCCCTTTGGATGAGGAAGGGAGGTTTGTGGTAGAATTCGAGGCTATTCTGGACACTAAAGAGAGGAAACTCAGAAACAAGATAGTGAAGGAGTATTTGGTTAGATGGAAAGACCTGTCAGAGGAGGATGCTACATGGGAAAGTGAGTAAGTTATTTAGCAGGCTGGGCTGAGATTGCTTGAGGACAAGTAGTTTCAAGGGGGACAGACTGTAATGTCCCCATTTTAGTGATTGGCTTACTCAGTTTCCAGCACACTTACTATTTTTAGTAAGTTAATAAGATGCAATGGAGGCTAGGTTTGATGATTGGATTTGATGCTCCTTGCTAAGAGCTTTTTGGAAAGCTATCACTTACACCATTAGGAGTCAGGCTGCTAGTATTTTTTTTGCCTAAAGTGCTGCAAAAAGGTAACATTTAACCTAGCTGAAAGACATGGAGTGTCACTTTAAACATTCACTTTATGAGGGACTGTTGCACATCCTTTATCCCACACTGCTCAAGTGAGTTGAGTCACCCCTTGGAGAAAGGATAAAGGGAAGTGCTTGTGGCTTCCTGGGGCATGTTGGATAAGAAGAAAAGAATTGTTGCACTTGTAGCTTATTTGGGCATTTAAGAATGTCCTTATCTGTAACACTATAGACATCAATCCTTGGGATTGGTATTTGGAGTTTGTGCTCTCAGCCACTGTAGCAGCCGCACCACTGTAGCAGATATGCCACTATAGCAGCTATGCCACTATAGCAACCATACCACTATAGTAGCCATACCATTATAGCAGCATGTTATTGTAGCAACTCCATCACTATAGTATCTATATGCAACTAGGTGAGTTCATAGTTTTTTTAGAGTTTGTAGTTTCTATATGCAGAGTCCGTAGATTCTGCTTGTGGAGTTCGTAGTTTCTTGCCTACAGAGTCTATAGTTTTTTTAGAGTCCATAGTTTCTACCTGCAGCGTTTGTAGTTTTCTACCTGTAGAGTTTGTAGTTTTCTGCTTGTAGAGTTTGTAGTTTTCTATAGAGTTTGTAGTTTCTGCCTGTAGAGTCCATAGTTTTCTGCCTGCAGAGTCTGTAGTTTTTTGTAGAGTCTCTAGTTTTTGCCTGCAGAGTCCATAATTTCCTACCTATAGAGTCTGTAGTTTTCTACCTATAGAGTTCATAGTTTTCTTCCTACAGAGTCCATAGTTTCCTAGCTTGTGGAGTTCATAGATCTCAGCCTACATATTTCATAGATTTCAGCTTGTAGAGTCTATAGAAGCTCCTACAGAGTCTATAGATTTGATTGCAGAGTCCGTAGAAGCTCCTGTAGATTCCATAGATTTGGATGGAAAGTCTGTAGAAGTGGCCTGCAAAGTTCGTAGATCCAGTCTGTAGAGTCCATAGAAAACCCAGCTTGCAGAGTTCGTAGTTCTATGGGTCAGAGGACAAATGAAGCACCTTCAACACTTGCTAGGATATCCAGTTGAAATAATGTTCATACGATCACTAAGGGATTTAGTGAGTCACCACGTGATTGGCATTGTACTCATTTACTCATTTTGCAATTAACACAAATACAGTGTGTTTGTTATTTTAGTTGTGTGTATCTATGCTTGCAATTCTATATTTATGTTACATTCATTAGTCTTTGTAAAACGTAAAAAAAAGAAACAGCAACAAATCTACAGGAGTCATAAAGAGTCCCTGTTGGGTTAGTTTTGGGTGTAATCGGGGTGCCCATTACACCATGTAGCTTAATTTTTCAATAAAAATATGTTTCCATATATAAAGAACCCTGCTTACATTGGCAGACTATCATGAAAACCCTTTCTCATATATTAGAAATCAAATTTTAGTTTAGAATCATTAGAACATATTTAATAATGATGAAAACATGTTATTATATACTTTTCCTCTATAAAACATACTTTAAACATAAAATAAATTTCCTTTATTGATCACTTTACATAGTCTTATTTACACAACACATGCCTAAAGGCCTTCTTCACCCCTCTCTCTACCACTCACTCCTCTTGATTCGACCTTAGACTTGTTTATTTATTTTATTTGGACTCCTATATTTTAACTTCAAATTTTTTTTTTTTAGTAATAGGTCTTTATTTTGGTTTGGTCTTAAAATAGACCATAAATCTCTATCTTCACCCTTATCTCTAATAAACATGCTTCTTCTAGCTTCTTCCAATGTAGAATTAGTTTCTAGACAAGGCTTGAGATAGGATTTACATTTGAAATAAATGAAAATATGTAACTAGACCTCTTATGACCATTCTCAATGGTTCAAGTCCTTTACAACTTGTCTCAGTCCTTACAAACCTTCATAAGTAGTTCAAAATTTCAAATTCTTTATTTTAGAGGGAAACTCTAATAAGCATTCAAAGACATCCCTTATTTCCATAATCCTCATATATAGTCTATCTTGTTCCCCTTCGCCTATATATTATTTTGACTAATATTATATCAATGACACAAACATCGCATCTTGTCCAAAATGCTTTAAATGTACTTATCTTATACCTCTACAAATTTTGAGCTTGTGTTTTCTCTCCTCCCTAGACACTAACATTTAGGTTAGATAATAACACAAACAATACTATCCTATCCCAATGAAAGTGTCTAGTGCCCTAAAGTCATACAATTTATAAATTAAATGTATTACAATGGTTAGCCTAAATACTTTAATGTGAGTTATCTCCCAATAGGATTGGTATAAATACAATATCAACCCTCATTCATTTCTCACCTAGAAATTATACCAACATAGCACTCAAGAAGCAATCAAGTTACCAAAATATTTCCTATTCTACCTTATTCTAATATCGATCAAAGGAAGAACCCAACTAGAGGTCTAAAGTACTAAAGGAGTAGTCATAAGGTCATATTTGACAAGTTACAAGCTAGGTCATTGTTGTACTTGCTTTACACACATTGCACAATTCAAACACAAGCCAACACATAGGGGATAAGTACATGAGTCTAAGGCCCTCTTCTAGAGTATTGGATATGTAGAAACTACCCTTTGATAATGGGTTCATTATGAGTCATATGTACACCATGTGCCCATTAACCCATTTTTTCCCAAGGTCACATTAAAGATGCAAAATAGTGTTTTACCATTTCATTAGGAGCAACAATCCATAACCTAGTTCTGAATGCACTAGAGTGAAGGTGAATCCAAAATTAGAAGCATCCAGGTAATCCTATTTGATTACATATTATGTACATGACACTAGTGTTGAAATTAGATACTAGCATCGACATAATTTTTCTAGGCTTATGTAAGTGTCCACATAGTTAAAGACATCAGATCCATAATCTAACAACTGATCTAGAATTTTCTTCCTGCCTACTTCCCACATGTAACAAATATGTCATTGTATTACAATAATAAATAGATAAGTACTCTCTTTTAAATAATTTTTATATCTAACATAGCTATACTTTCTATTAGTAGCATATCTTAGTTTTATAAATTCAACATATGGTACATCTAAGTTTAGGACATTAATTATACTACTATAGATATGATATTCAACCTTGTGCTAAGTCATTTCTATATTATTAACCCTTTTTACCCAATAAGGATAATCTCTTATAATGTGATTTTGGGTAGACCTTAGATACATTTAGTGGAAGTTGTTCCATCTACACTTCACAAATGTGTAAAATTCACACATGATGGGACTTTATTAATAATACCCATTAATGATAAACCTTTCAAATTTTGTAAAATGATACAATTTAAAATTGATTGCATTCCTACAATGGTACTATAGACACCTAAAATTTTTGAATTTTATGCTTAAGTCAACGTTCAGTTCAATTTCTAGCAAATGACATATTTTAAACTGAAAAATCACTTGAATTATCCCAATTTGTTTGTGTAAGGGATTTAATTACCCATAAAAGTGATGAGGCTAGATTAAATGGTGTATTATCTAGTATACATCACTAACCTAGTTTAGTTATAACCCTAGTCAAATTATGAACTAGTAATCATGACATTCAAATAAATTTCCAAACAACTAAAAAGCACTATGCAAGACTAATTATATTACAAATCCTAATTAACTTGCCTAAATACAAAATACAAATCAAATTAGTTAATTTCATTACTAACAAGGAATTTTTGCTAAAAATGAATTCAAAAAGTCTAATTATCTAATAAAGTAATTTGTTATCTCATAAATATTAAAAAATATGACTCACATCTCACAAATATTTAAAGTGAGCTGTCATGCCTTACAAATATAATAAATAGAGGTGTCAAGATTTCATGAGTACCTTTAACCCTCCTAGAGTTAGACTAATCTAACCAAGGTTAATTTTGACTCAACCTAAGTTAGAATTTAACCTAACCTACCCATGGTTAGAATTAGTTCTCTAACGTATAAATATAAGTGCCCACACCATTGATCCAATCTACACTTCACAAATATGTAAAATTCATACATGATGGGACTTTATTAATAATTCTCATCGATGATGAACCTTTCAAATTTTATTAAAATGATACAATTTTAAATTGAAGGCAATCCTACAGTGGTACTGTAGATACCTAAATTTGGCCACTTTCATGCTTAAGTCAACATTCAATTCAATTTCTAGCAAACAACATATTTTAAGCTTAAAAATCACCCAAATCTCCCAAATTCGTTTGTGTAAGGGATTTAATTTCCCAAAAACATGATGAGGCTAGTTTAAATGGTGTTTTACCCTATATACATCACTAACCTAGTTCATTTCTAACCCTAGTCAAATTATGACATAGTAACTTAGCACTTTTGGCATGTTAATCTATTAATTCATGACATTCAATTCATTTGCCAAAATGCTAGAAAGCACTAAGAAAAACTAATTATATTGCAAATCCAAATCAAATTAGTGACTTTCATTTACTAAAAAGAAATTTTTGCCAAAAATAAGTCAAAGATTCAAATGAGATAATAAAATAATTTTTTATCTCAAATATTCAAAAATATGACTTACATCTCACAAATATCTAGAGTGAGTTGTCATGCCTAACATATATCAGAAACATAGGTGTCAAGATTTCATGAGTGCCTTTAAACCTCCTAGAGTTAGACTGACCTAACCCAAGATTAATTTTTACTCAACCTAAGTTATAATTTAACCTAACCTACCCATTGTTAGAGTTAGTTCTCTAAGCTATAAATACAAATTCCCACACCATTGATCTATAATATTTTGCATGTAAGATTATTCTATAGGAATACCTTCTTGAAGTCTTTAAGAATAAAGTTATTATTCCAAACTTTAGCACCCAGTCATAAGTGAAATTGGAGATATGATACCTCTGTGGATGAGCATTGCTAATAGACTAAAATCGTCATAAGTCAATCACAAACATTCTTATGCCAATAAGTAAGCACCATGTGTGATAAGGAGGTAAGAATTTGTATTGTCTTCATCTATTTTTTGTACTTTTTCTTATTGTGTTATGTTTTCCCTTAGTGTTTAGGAAAGAGGGTTTAGTCTTAGTGCATTGTTGTTCTTATATTTTCTTATTTTAAATTAACAAGAGACAAATCTACATGTTTGTTTCATCTTAGAATTCCTAAGCTACATAAATGGCATGCTCAATGGGACCTGTACCCCAAAATGTTCTCCCCATGGCATTTTAGGACATATTTATAATATTTTTCATGTCAAAATCTCAACTTGCTAACCAAAAAGTGAAAATTTGAAGCTCATAGACGTTACACAAAAAGTTACATTTTTGGCTCTATGTAGCTGCATTATTGCAACTCCTAGATATATTATTACAACTCTAAGTTATGCTATTGTAAATCTCAATTCAATTATTACAAATTCAATTCAATTATTACAAATTCAATTGAATTATTGAAAATTCAATTGCATTATTGTAACTCTTAGTTGTACTATTACAATTCCTAGTTACATTATTGCAAATTTAGTTGTTGTTTTGCATTTCCAATTGTGGTTTTGCATTTCTAGTTGCAGTTTTGTGTTTCTAATTATGATTTCATGTTTCTAGTTAGGGTTTTGTGTTTTTATTTTTAGTTTTGTGTTTCTAGTTATGTTATTTCACTATATATTGTAGTTTTGCACTAACAATTTATTTCATAGGCAGTTACAATTTTTCACTAACTAGTTGTGGTTTTATAAGAAAGTGGTGGTTTTGATTTGTGTATCTATGGTATTTAAGTATGTGAAAAACATAATAAACCTAATAACTAAATTTTAATTGTCATTTGTTCAATTTATTTTATCTTCTAAGCACAAGGACCCCCTAACACTTTTTGTATGACCCAAAGACCAAGGAAAGATGTTTATAACACTCTAATATATAAATCACATTACATTTGGTATTTAAAAATTGTTTACTTGATTTTTTTTCATTTTTCAAAGCTCACAACTCAAACAATTCCAAGGGGCTAAACTTCACATCATATTTCACTTGGTACTCTAAAAATGAACTCACACTCTAGTTAAGTGCTCATAAGAGCCTTTTATTTTTTATTATTGTTGTGTGTTTGTTTTTCAAACCAAGTGTAACATGTATGCTCTTCTTCCATCCCCTTTAGGGAACTTGGGTCATAAAAAATGCTTCACTTAATACTTTTGTCACTTTTTCCAAAGTTTTGAGGGAAAGTCGCTAAGGCACTCCCCAAATTTTGAGTGATTTGGGTGATCCTAAAAATTATCTTAAAGTCCTACTTTTTAAAATCTAAATAACCAACTTAATGGTTAGGGATAGAAAAATAAACAATACACCAATCAAAACAAACAATACATGATCATAAAAAATTGTAGGCAAATACTTAACATTTTAATAAAGAGATTTAAAATTGTAGCCAAGAGCTAGGCTAAGTACCAAACAATCAATGAGGAAGAATGAAGATAAGCTAATCTAATCTTTGGGAAACGGATGATGGGGAAGACAATGGTAGAGTTGACCCTATAGATTCCATACCTCTAAGCATTGCCTACATAATCCACCTTCGACAAAGTCCATGTGGGGATATCAGGAAAGATGTAGTTCTCCCAATATCAGAAGTGATGAGAAAGTTGGTAATTAATGAAGTAGTTGAGTGTTAGATGATAAATATGTGCAAGTGACCCATGCAAGAATGAGTAAACAATGTGGAAGTTAGATAGAATGGTAGATGTGTTGAGGTTGATATTTAACAATTTTTGGGATGTTTTTCATACTGTTTATTTTTTATTTTTCATATTTTATATTTGGTATTTTTTTTAATAAGGTATATAAAAGACATTTTTATGCTACCATGAGCAAGGATGTAGGCTCACATGTAGGAATATCAACCTTGAACTTAGCATGTTATAGGATAAATAACTAATAAATTAAAAAATAATAAACATGGGAATATACAATGGATTGTTGAAATACAATGACCCTAAGTAACTAGGGTGAATATAGACAATGGTTTACACATGGCACCAAAAATATGGTTTTCACCATGGTACTTGCCCAAAGTGCTAGTAAATTGGTTTTCATATTTAGATGATCTATGTATATATATTTTTAATTTACTATTCTTTTTTATTACCTAGGATAAAAATAACAACACATAGAACAAATTTAGGCATAGAATCATTTAAGGTACATGATGTTCATAGGTTCATCAAGATCATATCCATCTTTTGTAGCTAATCTATAAGCTCCTGACCCGTACTTGATAATGATAACATATGGGCATAACCATTTAGGCTCAAATTTTCCCTTCTTCTCTCTCCCAACATTAATGTTTCATTAGTTATCCTTAAGAATAAGATATCCAATTTCAAATTCCATATATTTAATCCACGTAGTATAGTTATGATGAATGCAATTATGGTAAACTTGTAGATGGTTTAAAGCATTAAGTTATTTCTCATTTAAGAGGTCGACTTCACTTAGGTGTGAAGTTTGATATGATTCTTCATCTATTATTTGTTGTAAGTATATTCATAAAATAGAATATTGACCTCTATGGGAAGAATAGACTCACTTCCATAGATAAGATAATAAAGGGTTACTCGCATGGGTGTGTGGATACTAGTATGATATGCCCAAAGGGTAGGATATAATTGAGTATGCCAGTCATGACCAAATTCATTGAAAACTCTCTTAAGGATGCATAATATATATTTTTTAGTTTCCTCAACTTGGTCATTGCCTTATGGGTAATAAGGAGTAGACCACATGTGCTTGATATGATAGGTTTGACAAAGAGTCTTAACATCTCTATTCTTGAATGATTTACCATTATCAAAAATGAGAGTGGAAGGAATACCAAAGCAACAAACAATGTGGTTGAGAATAAATTTGGAAATTTGTTTTCTAGTGACATAAGTTCATGGAATTACCTTGACCCACTTGTTAAAATACTTTGTTTCCATTATAATATACTTATGTCCATCAGAAGAACTAGGATTTATTTTTCTAGTAGGGTCTAAGCCCCATGTGGAAAATGGCCAAGGTGTTATGATGGGTTGCAAATCTTGTGATGGACTATGGATAAGACCCCATGTTTTTGATAGGGTATACACTTATTAACATAGGCACACGAATCATATTCCATTTTATGCTAATCATAACCTACTCATAGAAGCTTATTTATAAGGACCATACCACTCAAATGTGCTCCAAAAACTCCCTCATGATCTTTTCTAATTGCCAAAGAAGATTCTTCAAATTTCAAATAGCGTAAAAGGGTTTCATCATAACCTTGATGGTATAGGGTGTTACCAAGGACGGTATAACAAGATGTGCACTGAATAAAGGACTTGCATTGGTTAGGTGATAATTTAGATGGGATGGTATGATTATGAAGGTATGTATAGATATTAGAGTACCTTGGAGAATTGGGACCAACCAATCTCTAACCATTTCAGAATTGGATGTATCATAAGCTAGTATCCTTAAGTATTCAAAAAAAATTTGTTATGTTTTGTGCTTAAATCTAGTATGGAACCAATGATACCCTTAACATTTTCTAATCAATTATTGATTCTTGGCACTTGTTCAAATTGGATTTACTCAAAATATAATTTCAAACTATCCACCATTCACTTCTAAGGGATTAGTTTATCATCATGAGCTTAGAATTCATTAATGACTTGATTGATGATAAGCTTAGAATCACCAAAAATAAGGAGATGTTGGATTCCCCATTAGATTAACATCTTGAGGCCTACCATAAGACCTTGATGCTCTATTATGTTATTGGTGCAAGGGAGTTTAATTTTGAATGCCTTAAGAATGTAATCCCGATCGGGTGTGACCAATAATATACCTAGACCCAATCCATGATTGGTAAAAAAACTATTAAAGAAAATATACCAAACTAGAAACTTGTCTATAGATGACATTACTTCATCTGAGAATTCTGTAAGAATAGGTGCTTTGCCATTGAGTAGTGCTTCTACCAATAAATTTTCTAAAACCTGTCCTTTGATTACTTTTTAGTTAACATACTCTAAATCAAATTAACTAAGAAACATAACCCTATTAGCCATCCTAGCTGTTAGACTTGTTCTAGATAAAAGATATTTTAGAGGGTTGATCTTAGTAATAATCTTGTGTGGTTATTGAGCATGTAATGTCATAGTTTTTTATAAGAAAAAACAACTACTAGAAATTTTTTTTCTATCTAAGAGTAGTTTATCTCATATGATATCAAGGTTTTTCTTAGGTAGTACATTGCCTTTTCTTTTCCACTATCATCATGTTGTGCTAATAATGCCCCCAGTGCAAACTGAGTAGCTAAAATGTACAACAAAAAAGGTTTATTAGTAATAAGTGGCATTAGTACTAGTGGGTTGGAAATATATTATTTGAGATTGTCAAATGACTTTTCACAATTATAATTCCATGTAAAAGGAGTGTCTTTTAGAAAAAAGGTGAATGGATGACAATTGTCTTGAAGTTGAGATATGAATCTTCTGATTGATTGAATTTCCATTGTAGACTTCTAAATTGTTTAATATTATTAGGTGGAGGCATATCCATGATAGCTGATACTTTATAAGGATCAACTTCAATTCTATGTTGTGAAATAATGAATCCTAGTAACTTTCCTGATGTCACACTAAAGACATGTTTCTTTGGATTCAATCTCATGTTATACTCTCTCATACATTCAAAAATATGATGAAGCACTTGAGGGTGGTTTTCCCTAGATTTAGATTTTGCAATAATATCATCTACATAGTCTTCCATAATGTCATGAAGCATGCCATGAAAAATGATGGTCATTTTTCACTAATATGTAACTATAGCATTTTTCAAACCAAAAGGCATTATCTGATAACCAAATATCCCTCATGGAATTCTAAATAAAGTTTTGTGTTAATCTTTGAAAATAGTTTTTATTTGATTATAGCCTAAAAATCCATCCATCAAAGATAACATCTCATGACCTAAAGTTGAATCTACAATCATGTCTATGTTGGGAAATGGAAAATCATCTTTCAGGCATGCTTTTTATATATCATATAAATCTATGCATAATTTAATCCCTTATGCTTTATTTGATACTGATATAATTTTTGATATCTAGTTTGAGTAATAAATAGGTCATATGAAAACTATTGTCACCAAATCTCGCACCCTAGAAGAGGGTGCTCAATCCTCTTTCAAATTTGGGCAACATGGGAACACTTTCAGGTATGTGGGTGTACCTATATTGGAAGTGAGCCTCTAGATTTTAATGGCTAGCTCCTTAAATGTATCTTGAAGTGATTTCACCTATGCTAATGCTTTCTTATGAAAAAAGAGTTAGAAGTTTTGTTGAGTTGTGGAGCTAAAAGCTTCACTAATGAGCTAATGTGGAGGTTACTAGGCTTACACAGTAACCAACATCAGTCAGAACCAACCGACATTGGTTAGGGGTCGACTAACATCGGTTAGGGGTCGACCAACATCGATTAGGCGTCAACTGGCATCAGTCATCTTTAGACTGACATCGACTTCTGTACATTTCTAGACGTTTCCAGAATTACTATTTTTAGGAGAACAATTAGTTTGCATGTAAAGACTAAAATTAATCTTTAGTCTATTTTTCTAATTATTGTTTTCTTTCAATTTTATTTAAGAGACCCATGGGGCAGTATTGTAATTTGAGCAAGATAATCAAGATCAAGAAGATCTGCAAGAATCAAGAAGATTATTAAAAAATCTTGTTCCATGATTGCTGTAGCAATCTAAGTGTGGTTTTTATATGTTTCTTATTTCTAGTTACTTATTACTTTTGGTTTCAATTCTATGTTTAGTTGCTTATACAAAAGTAATCAATTGTACTCTAAGATTCTAACAACTGGTATTAGAGCGTGTTAGTGTTTGTTGATTACAGAATTCACTCACAGGGGTTTTTGATTGAGTGGGAGCAAAGCAATGGCAGAAGAAAGTAAACTAAGAATGTAAAAATTCAATGGCAAGAATTATCAATTATGGAGGATACAGATTGAAGATTATCTATATCAAAAAGATTTGTATTTACCATTGGGTGGGGTTTCAAGGAAGCCCACAGATATGAAAGATGAATAATGGAATGTTCTTGATAGAAAGGCTCTTGGATCTATAAGGTTGAGCCTGGCAGCTTTTGTGTTTTCCAACTTATCACAAGCAAAGACAATGGTAGAGTTAATGGATACTTTGAAAAATTTATATCAAAAACCCTCATCTTTGAATAAGGTATATCTTATGAAGTAATTATTTAATTTGCAAGTGTAGGTTGGTGGATCTGTATCTAGTCATCTTAATGATTTCCATACAATAGTAAATCAGTTAAATTCAGTCAAAATAGTTTTTGATGATGAAATTAAGGCTCTCTTAATCTTATACTCTTTACTTAAAAGTTGGCATAGTTTGGTGATGGTAGTTAGTAATACTGCATCTGCTTCAAATATCTTGAAAGTTGATGATGTTGTTAGTGTAATCTTGAATGAAGAAATTCATAGGAAAAGCACAGGGGAAACATCAAGTAATGCTTTAAGTGTTGAAAGTAGGGGAAGGCAAAGAGAAAAGGGCAAACAAGGGAAATCAAGGTCAAAGATGGGAAGTAGATCTAAATCCAGAAATGGAAGAATAACCTGCTAGAATTGTGGAAAGAAAGGGCATGCAAAGAAAGATTGTTGGTTGAAGGATAACAAATAAAATCAGCATGAAGGTAATAAAGAAGCAAAAGTTGTAGGTATTGTTGCATAGGCTACTCTTACATTTTCTTTGGATAATAAAGTAGAATCATGGGTTTTAGATTTTGGTGCCTCTTTCCATGCAACCCCAAATAGAGAATTTTTCAACGATTATATCCATGGAGATTTTGGAAAAGTTTATTTAGGGGATGATGAGCCTTGTAAAATTTTTGGCAAAGGAAAAGTGTAGCTGAAATTGTAGAATGGCAACACATAGGTGTTGAAGGATGTCATACATGTACCCATCCTGAAGAGGAATCTGATTTCTGTAGGAAAGTTAGGTGATGAGGGTTGCACAGTAACTCTCACGGCTAAATCTTGGAAAGTTTCCAAGGGTGCACTTGTATTAGCAAAAGGTAAGAGAGTAGGTACACTTTATCTATCTACTTGTATTACTGATTATTCTCCTTATATTTTATCTACTTTAGATGTAGATGCAAAGTTGTGGCACTGTAGGCTTGGTCACATGAGTGAGAAGGGAATGAATTTTATTAAGTCAAAAGGTAAGCATTCAGATTTGAAAAGCATAGATCTAGATTTTTGTGAGCATTGTATTTTTGGGAAATAGAAGAAAGTGAGGTTTCTCAAAACTGGGTCAACAAAGAAGAAGCACAAGTTAGAGCTTGTTCACACAGAAGTGTGGGGACCAGCTTAGGTAGCTTCTATTAGAGGATCATAGTATTATGTTTCTTTCATTGATGATGATACAAGAAAGGTATGGGTTTATTGCATAAAGAGGAAATTTGATGTTTTTGACACATTTAAAAAATGGAAAGCTTTGGTTGAGAATGAAATAGGTTTGAGATTGAAGTGCCTTAAATCTGATAATGGTGGTGAGTACTACAATAATAAATTCAATAGTTACTGTTCTATGAGTGGAATACGTAGGGAAAGGATGGTTCCAAGGACACCTCAGCAAAATAGAGTTGCTAAAAGGATGAATAGAACAATAATGGAGCATGCACGGAGTATGAGGTTACATGTTGGTTTGCCCTTATAGTTTTGGGTAGAAATTGTAGATATTGTGGTTTAACTGATTAACAGAGGACCTTCTACTACATTGGATGGTGGAATTCTAGAAGAGGCTTGGATAGGTAAAAAGGTAGATCTTTCATTTCTTAGAGTTTTTGGTTTTGAAGCTTTTGTGCACATTGATAAAGAAAATAGAAAGAAGCTGGATGCTAAATCTATGTGGTGCACTTTCATTGGTTATGTTTTTGGAGATTTTAGATTCTAGTTGTGGAATTTAGAAACTAGAAAAATTATTAAAAGCCATGATGTAGTTTTCAATGAGAGGGTGATGTAAAGTGATCAACTCAAGAGGCAAAATAATTTTGAGTAGGGCAATCTTGATTTCGAAGAGGTTATGATCCAAAATGAGCTCACGAGTAAAAATCATCACTCACAGAAAAACACAAAGACTGACGTTGGTCAGGTGGAAACTGACGTCAGTCAGGTGAAAACCAATGTCGGTCAGGTGGAAATCAATGTTGATCAAGAGGAATCAACATTGGTCGGGTGCAGACTGACATCGATCAGAGATGACCAGGATCAGTCACTATCAAAAGAAAATTTGGGTGGATAGCAAGCTATAAATGAGTCTCAAATGCCCATAAGGAGGTCTAAAAGGGTAATTAAACCTCCAATTCATTATTCCCCTTCTTTATACTACTTGTTGCTCACTGAAGGTGGAGAACCAAAAAGTTTTGATGAGGCAATGCAAGAAGAATCCAAGAAACAGTGGGAGCATGGCATGAATGAGGAAATTGATTCCTTGGAAGAAAACCATACGTGGGATTTGGTTGAGTTGCCATCTAGAAAGAAAGCACTACTAAAAAACAAATGGGTATATAGGTTAAAGGAAGGAGAGAATGAACAAATGAGACATAAGGCCAGGTTGGTAGTAAAGGGATTTGCACAAAAACTAGGTATTGATTTTGGTGAAATTTTTTCTCCTGTAGTAAAAATGACTTCTATTCAGACTGTATTGTCTTTAGTTACTATTGAGGATTTGCATCTTGAGCAGGTTGATGTTAAGACATCATTTCTTCATGGAGATTTGGATGAAGAGATATATATGGATCAGCTGGAAGGTTTTGAGGTCAAAGGTAAGGAAAAACTTGTGTGCAGGTTGAAGAAAAGCTTATATGGTCTTAATCAAGCTCCAAGACAATGGTATTTGAGGTTTGACAAGTTTATGATAGAGCATGGATTTAGTAAATGTCAATTTACCCATTGTGTTTATTTTAATAGGTTAGATAATTGTAGTTGTATTATCCTGTTACTGTATGTAGATGATATGCTTGTTGCAGATTCACACATGCAGGAAATTACTGAGCTTAAGGTAAAATTAGCTCACACATTTGCCATGAAGGATTTAGGAGCAGCAAAGAAAATCTTTGGCATGAGTATTAAGAGAGACAGGAAAAATCATAGTGATTTTGTCTCAAGAAAATTATGTGAATAAGGTGTTGGAGAGGTTCAATATACAAGATACAAAATCAATAAGCACACCAATGGCTAAACACTTCAAGTTGAGCAAAGAATAGTGTCCTAAATCACATGATGAGGTTGAGTACATGAGTAGAGTTCCATATGCTTCAACAGTTAGGAGCTTGATGTATGCAATGGTATATACTAGACCAGATATTGCCCAAGCAGTGGGAGTTGTCAGCAAGTTTATGGCTAATCCAAGAAAGGAACACTGGAAAGCAGTTCAGTGGATTCTCAAAAATCTAAGAGGGACCAGCATTAGGCATTTATGCTATGGAGTGTCAAACACTTCTCTACATGGGTATGTAGATTCGGATATGGTAGGTGACTTGGATGGTAGGAGAAGCACCACAGGATATGTGTTCAATATTGGTGGTTAGCTAGATTTCAAAGTTGCAGAAGGTTGTTGCCTTGTTTACTACAGAGGTAAAATACATTGCAGTCACAGAGGCTATCAATAAAATGATTTGGATGACTCGATTCATGGAAGAGTTGGGAAAGGAGCAAGAGAGTTGTATATTATACAGTGATAGTCAAAGTGAAATTCATTTGGCAAAGAATTCAGCCTTTCATTCAAGAACCAAACATATACAGCTTAGGTACCACTTCATTAGACAGGTATTGGAGGATGGATAGTTAAAGCTGGAAAAGATCCATACAGATAAGAACCCTACTGATATGTTAACAAAGCTGGTAACAAAGGAGAAGTTGAATCTTTATTCAAATTTTTTTGGTCTTCAAGATTGAACTTGAAGAGGGAGAAACAAGGCAGAGATGTTTAGAGGATGTTGTTATATAGGTACAAGTGCAACTATTTGTCTCAAAGTGGGAGATTGCTGAGTTATGGAGCTAAAAGCTTCACTAATGAGCTAATGTGGAGGTTACTGGGCTTACACAGTAACTGACATCAGTCAAAACCAACCGACATCGGTTAGGGGTCAACTGACATTGGTTAGGGGTCAACAAGAATCGGTTAGGCGTTGGCCGGCATCGGTCATCTTTAGACCAACACCGACATCTGTGCATTTCCAAAATTGCTATTTTTAGGAGAACAGTTAATTTTCATGTAAAGACTAAAATTAGTCTTGAGTCTATTTTTCTAATTATTGTTTGCTTTCAATTCTATTTAAGAGACCCATGGGGTAGTATTGTAATTTGAGCAAGATAAGCAACATCAAGAAGATCTGCAAGAATCAAGAAGATTATTAAAAAATCTTGTTCCATGATTGATGTAGCAATCTGAGTGTGGTTTTTATATGTTTCTAATTTCTAGTTACTTATTACTTCTAGTTTCAATTTCGTGTTTAGTTGTTTATACAAAATTAATCAATTGTACTCTAAGATACTAACAAGTTTCATGAAATAAACCTAATCTAATGGGGTGATACACCAAGATGTATTCAATATGGCCATAATACTTTCTTGCACTAAGAAACAAGTCACACAAACTAACTTCTAAGTCCTATAGATCCTAAAATGAGTATTCAATATGGAGGTGAGATGTAAGATATCTATCCAAGGTAAGTGAACCATAGGCTATTTGAAAACACTAAGACTCATTGTACACTTGAAAGATAGGAATATACACTTGACAACACTTCATATGACCTATTAGAACAAAACTCGTACATAAACATGAAAGGATAAGGGGAGAAAAATATTGAGAGTAATCAATTTTCACCACCATACATCACTTTCACACTCAGATAATTGTCCAAGAACTAGAAAATTAGAAATGCATTAATGTTCAAAGGCACAATATGATGTCATTATAGTAGGGCTTCACCATACATGGATTGGAACTAATTTTCAATAGATCAAGAGTTATACTTGATGAGCTCAGAATATGGCTCATTATTGACATGTTATTTCCCTCAATTCATCTCTCTAAGGATATTATCTTATGCAAATCATAGATTGTTAGGTAGCTATTACATGGAAAGTAGATACTTATCTTGTTTATATTGAACAAAAGACTAAACCTTTACTTTATCATTAATGTATAATACATATCATGTTTTAGTGATTTTTTTTATGAAGAATGCTCAAGAAGAAGACACAGGTGATGTATAGTGAATGCTCAACTTTGATCTTCATCCAGTAGAACTACAAACTCACACAGAATTAATCTATGGACTCTGTAAGTCCATTTCTATGGACTCTGCAGGCTTGTTTCTATCAACTCTGCAGGGTCAATTCCATGGATTTTGTAAAGAGAAAGCTACAAATTGGGAATCTAGCAGCCATATAAGATGAGAGAGAATCATTCCAACTGGAGTCAAATGAGGAAAATACTCACCTACTATTTTGTAGGATTTGATTTTGATAAAGTTGTATATATTTGGATCTTAGGACTATTATAGGATAGTATATCTATTTGATTAGAATAATTGGATCTCTTGGAAATCCAATCTCATATTTATGGATGAGTGGATCAAACAAGGAATCCTATCTCTTTGCTTCCCATTTTGAGTTGATTATATTAGTATAAAATGTAAGATTTTTGTTATTAAAAAGAGAATAGATGAAATATACGTACAAGCATATTACAAGTTTTAGACATATTTTAATCATTTGAGTTGTATGAATTATCACTTCAATTTACAACATTGATTAATCTTTGTTCTTGAGTCTGAGAGGAGAAAGGGCCCACTCTCCTTGGAACTAGGAATTGTGTACGGTATTTATGTTATGTTATATTAACTCTTTGTTATAACTAATCAGAATCTTTTTAATGTTTGCATTCATTCATAGAACATCAAAACAAATTCATAGTTTAAAAGGCATTTCCTTATTCCAAAGTCATTTCCTTTCTAAGCAAAGTGTGTAATCTTTTATAGTAAACATGTGAAGCAAATTTCCTTTTTAAGTTAAACATCTCCATTTCCATGTAAGCGTAAATAGGAGTGTGATTTTACTTTCAAGTAAAAGAGTGGATTCATTTGATTAAATAGTTACATCTTTTCCTTTTCATCAAAAGAGTGAATCAAGTAATTTAAGACACATTTCTTTCATTAGTCAAAGTTATAATAGGACCATAAAACACCCCCACAAGTAGACTTCTATATCTACCATCATACACCTTACTGTAGACAACTTTGAACACCAACCCTAGTTGATAAGATAGTAATTGAATATTGATTAAATGAAGAGTTGAATGAAACTCATCATTTTTGGCACTGTTGTTGGGGAACAAGGTGTTAGTAAGGTAATAATTATTGGTCTAGAGTGAAAAACAAAAAAAAAATTGTAAAAACTATAAAATCCAAAAAGAAATCAATAAATTGATGTACCATCCTAGAGACTCTAAAGGATGATTCATCCCAAAATTCCCACCAAGAACACAAGTTGAAACTCCATTAACATTTTCTGAGTAGTGAACCAGAAGTTACAAGTGAAACTTATCTACAAGAATCTTCAAAAAATTAGATAAAAATTAGGCCATTGCCACAAGCAAGCCCCATAAGACAAATTCCTTAGGATCAATCTCTTGCAAGAAAACATTATTTAGAAATTTCTAAGGACTGAAAAGAAGCATTTCAAAAATCCATAGCTGAAGAAAATTTTGAGAACTTTGAGCAACCCATAACTGATACCACAAATATTCAGTGGGAAGATCATCCTAGCTTTGAAACATCATTAGAAGAAGAAAATATGGCTCTCCAACATCAACAACTTGCAAAACCATGAAGGACTTTTTCCTTTCCTATTATTATAGATCCTAATGATCAAACCCCCATGAAAAATATTTCACCAACTAATCTGTCAAATTTTTGGGGAAGATCTATAGAAGATCATGATCAATTCCTATTTGAGTTTAAGGTGCTATGTCAAACCTATGTTTACACAACAGATAGCCAGAAATTAAAACTATTTCCCTCTACACTTAAAGATGCAACTATGAGATGGTTCATGGGTTTACCTAATGATTCTATTAGAACATGGGATGACATGGAGATAGACAAGTATCAAGATTACTATTGAGTGTGAGAAAGAAAAGAAGATTTCTTCAAAATCAAATAGAATGAGGATGAATCTTTAGAGGATTATTTGGATAGATTCATGTTCACTCATAAAAGAAGCAATTATCCACTCACTAAAGAAGTTCAAAAATTAGTTTTCTTAAAAGGGTTAGATGAAGATACTAGAGATTCCTTAAATTTGATGAGAGGTGGAGATATAAATAAGTTGGATTTTAATCATATTTTTGAGCTTTGTACCAACTAATCTTGAACAAAACCTAGAATTAGGAGAGGAAGGTTTGGGAAATCTAATGAAATGGGTAAGCTAATGGAAAAAAATTACAATCTAAAGATGAATATTCTGGTTACACTAAATAGTACTTTAGATGGCCTTCAAGCTAAGGCAAATGCAACAGAACCCTTAGCAATCTACTATCCTAACTGTAGATAGAAACATGCCCTTAGAGATTGCCCCTAGATAAAACCAATGTTTCATCATGTGGGATCTGTGATGTAATAGATCATGATACCAAAATTTCACCCTTCTACCCATTTTAAAATATCAAATGAAAACACAAGTCCAATCCACTGAAGAAGTAAATTATATCTAGAGAGAAAACTTTGCCCCACAAAACTAGGCTCAAAGATAGTTTAATCCAAGAAACCTAGTTAATCCATGGATGGCACCATGGAATGTTTTAGTTCCTTCATCTTTTTGGAATCAAACCCAAATTCCATCAATCCAAAATCCATGGGTAGAACAAGATTGGATGCCAACACCCCCATGGATGGTGCCATAGCCACAGCGACAACAACAATGGGTACCACAACAGTAATGGATGTCATAGTAATATCAAAAATGGAATCCATATTATAACTCACAAAAATAGTTAACCCAACTAAGAAGACTACTTCAATAGCAAACTATAATACAACCCCCAGTTATTCAACAATAAGGACAAATCAATCAACCCTCAATTCCTGCACAACCAATAGCATATCTAAAAAATAAACAACTAGCACCTGTTTATGTTAATGAAAAGGAAGAGATAATGAATGTTGGATCTATTGATTGTTTATATATACATTTAAGATTAGGGAAAACTATACAAAAACTTCTAGTTCTCATTTATGAGATACCTGATGAAAAAGAAAAAATAAAATCATCTCAATTAAACACTAGAAAAGCCAAAATCAAAATGAGCCCTAAAGCAAATAAAGAAAACACTACCACACCAATAGTTCCTTTTCCTAAAATATTAAAATAAATTGATATTAAACCAGAATCAAACTTGGTCCATGAGTTGAAAAAGATCAATATTGAGGTACCCCTACTATAAGCTATTAAGGATATATCTGAATTAAATAAGATCATTAAAAACCTTTGTATCAAGACACCTTGGAGGAAAGAAAAATATCCAGGAACCATTCATGTTGACAAAAAAAAATTGATTTATTATCAAGAAAACTATTAGTTCCAAAATATATAGATCTAGGAAGCTCAGTGATCACAATCACAATCAGAGGTAAAGAAATTCCTAACATCTTGGTAGAATTGGAAGCAAAAACTACTGTTATGAAAATTGATACTCTCCATATATTATCTCTTATGAGAATGCAACCCACAACTATCATTCTTCAAATGGTGGACCAATTTGTAACTAAACCAGAAGGGACTATATAAAATGTTGAAGTACTAATAGAGTATTGGGAATATCTATATTTCATGGTCTTGTAACCTAAAACAAAGAATCTAGGATATCCCATAATCCTAAGTAGAACATGGTTGGCTACTGTAGTAGCATTAATTTATTATAGGTCAAGAGACATGACCATTTCTAATGGGTTAAAATCTAACTGCATCTCTTTGTATCTTCTTGCAAAACCATCAACAAATAGTATACAAGAACTTTGGGTGGACGAATCAGACAATACATCAAATAATATTTCCTCCTTAGCTATGATCATAGTTAAAAAAAACTTGGAATAATTGAATGGAGACATATACCCAAAATATGTGAACTCTATCAGTCTAAAAGCTATAGACTCTGTCAGTCCAAAAGCTACATACTCTACCAGTCTGAAAGCTACGGACTCTGCCAGTCTAGAAACTATGGATTGCCTCAATTTAGGATTCTTGGGTTAGATAGAATATTATGAAACCTCCAATTCTACTTATTCTATTGTTTCCTCACCATATGATCATGGATTTATTTAGGAAAGTGTGTGGAAATTGGTAGAAATAACAAACTCATTTCTTAGATGCATTCCATTATTCTTTAGCAAGACTGATTCCTCCTGAAGAAGAGTTTACTGATAATGTAACTATATTTCATAAGTTAATTCCTCATCAATGTCCTATGAACTCATTGATTAGTGAATTTAAGTAAATATAATCCAACTACTTAGGCACAAAACTAGTCATGGTATTACCTGGAAAGATTTTGAACATCAATAGTTGGTTAACAAATGAAGAGGAAGATCAACTCTTTGAAGTATTAAAAATACATACCAAGGATTTTTCTTGGGATTATATTGATATGAAGGGAATTTATCCCAGCATATGCACTCATCACATTTACATGGAATCGATCAAACTGGTCAAACAACTACAAAGAAGAATAAACCTAGCCTTAAAGGTGATAGTCAAAATAGAGATCCAAAAATTGTTGGAAGTTAGGTTTATTTACCCCATCTCAGATAACCAGTGGGTTTCACCCATGATAATTGTGCCCAAGAAAAAATTAAAATGAAGGGTATGTGTAGACTATAGAGAACTAAACAAAGCAACACTAAGAGATTATTTTCCTCTACCTTTTATCGATCAAGTTCTTGACAACTTGGCAGGAAAAATATATCTTTCTTTCCTAGATGGGTTTATTGGGTATAACCAGATAACGGTGGTAGATGAAGATCAAGATAAAACCACATTTACCTACCCTTGGAGAGGTTTTGCTTACCAATTACTCCTATTTGGACTCTGTAACTCTATATAAACCTTCCAAAGAGTAGTTTTAGCAATATTCTCTAACCTTACAAATGATTATGTTGAAGTATATATGGATGATTTCACCATACATGGTGGAACTTATGAAGAGGATCTTACCAACTTGGAAAGAGTATTGATCATATGTGAAGAACATCAATTATCTTTGAGCCATGAGAAATGTTTGTTGATGATGGATGAAGGAATAATACTAAGACACCATATTTTTGCAAAAGGCATTCAAGTAGATCTAAAGAAGGTTGAAATAATCTCCAACTTACCCATCCCACAAACACAAACTAAAATTAAGAGTTTTTTGGGATATATTGGTTACTATAAATGCTTCATAGATAATTTTAGCCAAATAACTGCCCCTATATTTGCCTTGATTACAAAAGATAGTATATTTGAATAGAGTGATACTTGCTAGCAGACCTTTGAGACCATCAAATATAAACTCATTACTACTCTAGTATTGAGAGGACTAGATTGGACTCAGCCATTCTATATATACACATATGCTTCCAATATAACAATAAGAGTAGTCCTTAGATAAAAGGATAAAGAGGATAACATGTATGATATATATTATATTAGTAAAAACATGACATCTACTGAAAGAAACTACACCATAACTAAGAGAGAATTCCTAGATATAGTCTATGTAATTAAAAAATTTAGACACTACATAACAAGATAAAAGGTATTTGTCTATACAGACCATTTAGATATTAGATATCTTATCAACAAACCAATTGTGGGAGGTAGGATTATTAGATGGTTGTTGCTCTTACAAGAATTTGATGTTCTTATTATAGATAAACCAGGGAAGTATAACGTGGTTGCTGATTTCTTGTCAAGAATGAACACTATAGGTGAGGAAGAAACAGTGGAAGATGACTTTCCAGATGAATAACTATTTTCTAATTCATCAAAATATCTATGGTTTGCTGATATAGCCAATTACCTCACCATAGGGAAGTTTTCTCTGCAATTTTCACAAAAAGAAAAGAAACATTTAATCACAGAGATTTCTTTTAAATGGATTAACAGAATGCTATTGAAACTTGGACCTAACCATGTGTTTTGT
>JARHVA010002985.1:870000-925000 GCA_037957365.1 Torreya grandis | reverse complement strand
ACTATTGACTCATACATGTTATTTTTCCTTTTATGCATTACCTTTTTCCATTGTTGAGTAAGACGTGGATTTTTACTACTCACTCATTAATGTTGTTTTAATTTTTTTTTTCTTTTTACCATTAGTTTGTCTTGCTTATCATTCCCTTTTAAACATGTATCCTTGGTTTGAATTGGTGAGTTTTCCTTTTCTTACTTGAGGTTAACTTGTTTGAGTTTTTCAGTCTTTAGTAGCCTTGGATTTTTGATTACCCAATTTACTCTTGTTTGACATGGTCATTTGGTCTAACATACCACTTGTCACCCATCTTGCCAAATTAAGAGGTATGCCCCATCCACATAGCACTAGTTATCTTGGATTTTTTTTTGTTTGTTTGTTTTTGCTCCTTAGTTTTGTATTTCTAGGTTTGTTGAAAATAGTCTTTGTGCCATACACAATCAAAACTAAAAACATAGATGACAATCATCTCATGATTATGCATTGCATTTTACTTTTTATTTATTTACTTTTTTACATTAGTTTCCCTTTTTGTCATTTAATTTCAGTTATTTTATTCTTTTTAAAATACTATAAATTTTTTAGCATCAATGTTATGTGTGTCCTTATGTTATTTCTTGAAGAACCATCCCTTATTACTCCTTAGTGACACGTGATAAGCTTTAAGTGGGGCATATGTATACATATAATATTTGTAACTTTTATCCAATAATGATGCTTTACATCTCATAGGAACCTATCGTAACTCAATCTCTTTGAGTGCATGCCTTAAGTGGTGCATTGGTAAAGGGGTGGGAATAACTTGGGTTCTTTACAAGATTTTTGTCCTTTATTTCCACATTATTTTGAATCCAACTAGTTCTTAAGACCTTTCCCTAAGTTGTTTCTCCTCCCTTGTACATTCCTCTCATCTTTTCCTCTTTCTATCCTTCTTCTCCTTGTTTGGTACCCTTTTTACCTACCCAAAAAACTAGGTCAACCTGGTAAAACTAGTGTGTTTTGGGGTCATTTCATCTTTTTAGGTTTGGTAGCCTTATGATTGACCTAAGACAAAATTTAGGCATTAACTCAAAAGTGGAATAGGTTGACCTAGTTGACCTAGCACAACTAACATTTTTGAATGATTTTCAGTTAAGATACTCCTATATATATAAGGTCATTTCAATAATTATAAATAATATGTAATAAGGAGTTATTATTTGCTTTAACCTATTCACAATCTACTCTTCCACCATTCTACTTGAGGAGTCTTAGCTTAGGTTTCTTATTTTGGAGAATATAGTCTTGTGGATAGGTCTTCGATATTGTGGCCTAAAAAAGTGATCCTTACAAACCAAAATAACCTCTTATGAATCCCCATTGGCCAAGGGAGAGATTGAATAATGATAGGTTCACATTTAGGTAAGTATATTCTAACTTTGTTATCCTCTCTTTTATTAAATAGAAGTAGCATAAGTGTTGGCTCAAATAATATTACTCTTCATATTATATGTATTAGGGTGTTACTCATACTTAATTTATTTGAATTAGCCTATACATATTTGATTTATTTTCATCTAACCGCTCACATTGTGCCACAATCTTTGGTGCACACCAGATTAGTTTACTTTTATTGTTATTATAATAGTATACTTTCTTATTTATTAGCATAAATGAAATATCAAATCATATGACTCTTTAAGGGTTTTTGTGTGATTGTGTTATATTTTAGGATTTTTAACCCTTCCTAGAATGATATTTTATGACAAGTGATATAAGTGATCCCCTAATCAGGTCTAGTAGATCCCCATATTGGTCATGTTCCTGCTTAACAAGTGTATACCCAATCAAAAGTGTAGGTGTGATCTATCTTATCCAATCCAAAATTAATTCATGTACATCATGAAATTATGATTTCATATAGATTGTACCTTTAATAATTGGTATCAAAATGATGTCCTTTGATAAAGTCTTGATAGATTGAAGGTGATCCAAGGTACAATGGCTAGTCAAAATGTGCAAGGTGATTTATCTACTAAGCAAACACCGATGTCCAATTGATCCAATTATGATTTTTCGAGTGCTAGGATGAGGACCTACATTATGTCCCCAGGGTTTGATGTATGGAAATCATTTTTGGATGGTTATGTTGATCCTACTACTCCTCCATATAGTGTTGCAAATGAAAATCTTTTTGAGAATAACTCTAAGGTAATGAATGTCATCACTTATGGTGTTACATAAACTAAGTTCACCAAAGTAATTAATTACACCTATACCAAGGAAATATGGGATAAATTTAAGACTATTTTTGAAGGAGAGTCAAATGTTAAGCTTGCTAAGTTATAAAATCATAGAAGGTAGTTTTAAAGTATCAAGATGAATAAAGAAGATACCGTGGCATCCTTTCTATAGAGAGTTGATGAGACTATGAAAATCATCAGAGGTCTTGGAGAGAATATTAAAGAGACTATTGTTATTAAAAAGGTATTAAGGTCTTTATCCCCCAAGTTTGATCTAAAAGTATCTGATATAGAAGAGAGTCATGAACTTACTTATTTTAAGATGGATCAATTGCGTGGAACCCTTACTTCCTATGAGATTAGGAAGAATGATGATATACCACCAAAAAAGGAAGCAACATTCAAGACAAAGATGAAGCCTAAGAAGAAGTTCCAAGGTAAAAATCCAAATAGGATGACATATCTAATTTTGATGATGATGAACTAATTTCTTTGATTACTACGAAATTAAACATTAGCTCAGGGAAGTATTAGTGTAAACTACCTCTTAAATGTTTCAACTATGGAGAGATAGGAAGTGACCTCATAAGCATTATAAAAAATATGATGAGGAGCATGGTGAAGGCCAAGATGATAAAAAGAAGACATACAAGAAGAAAGGTTTTATAAAGTATAACAACACGAAGAGGTATTTCAAGAATAAGAAGAGTCTTTACACCAAAGAATATTGTATCTCATCAAATGAGAGTAAAGACAATGAATCAGAATATGGTCATGAAGATGATGGTCCTACTTAAAATGAATCCATATTCATGGTTGAGGAAGGAAGTTAATCACATTAGAGGAGTTTACTTGGAGTTATTCAGATGATGATGAAGATGAGGTGTGTTGTGAGACTATTTTGATGAATTCTCTTGAAGAGCTAAAGATTGAGAAGAATATCAATAAGAAGATGAAATATAAGATCAAGGACTATGAGGAAAAATTAAATGTATATGAGGCAAGATTGAATGAATACACCAAGGAGCATGAAGATATGATCAAGCATCTTAGTTTTTAGTTGAAAATTATGTCTAAAATCCTAAAAGATAAAGAAGAATAATGTTCAAGGTATGTTTCTACAAATGAATCTTTGAGATATAATCCAGAAAAGATAACTATTAAGGTGAATAAATTTATGATATTTAAAAAGAGCTCATTCGATATAGATAATATTATGAGTGATAAAAATCATGATAGTTATATAATTGGTCTTAGATATGAAGAAGAATAAAATATTGTAACTCAAGACAAGATGAAGACTAATGTGAACCAGGATAATCATACTTTGAAGACAAATTAGATCAAATAACCAATTGCCATGAGGTATACAAGATTCAATGGTTAATATTATTTATGTGATTAATTTGGTTATAGGGTTAGAGAGTGCAAGAGACCTTTTAGAAATGAATTTGCATGGGAATATGATAGGAGTCATCAGTTAAAAGGTGTGATCAGAACCAAGTAATTTAATTGTTTTGATGTGGGACACCTTGTAAACCATTGTCCACATAAGATTAAATAATGTGAGTCCTCTTAAAAAATGGGAGGTAGTTTTTTTTTCATGACATAGGACATATTTTAGATTTCTATCGAAATAAGGTAAGGCAAGATATATTTCTTGAAAAAAGTATGGTGTGCTACAATTATGAATAGAGAGGTCACATTACTAGGTTCTACAAGCAAAGGCCTATAAGATAGAATAGATTTAATCAAGCTCCTAGAGTTCAAGTAAGATGGACAGTTAACACATGGAATACAAAGGGGAAAAGTGTGATTCATGATGAGACTACAAGTCCAACTAATCTATTGGCTATGGTGGAGAATACTTTTTTATTTAAAGAGTACCAAGAAGTCTCATTATCTTGTCATATTGAGAATAAAGAAATCAAGCTCAAAGAGAAGACTAAGGTGTTAATTAAGCCTAGTGCTAAGGTATGTATGGATCCAAGTGAACATCCTACTATTATTGAACATGTATAGCATCAATTGTATATGCCTAATGATGAGGTTCCAAGATGCAAGGAAGATTATTTAGATAAAAAGTTATGTAATGAATTTGTGTTGTATCCATGTATTGTCAATTAAATCATATAATAAAATTAGAATGTTGTATTCGATGAGTAAGTTGTTTCTCCAAAGCCAAAGAATAAGAATAAGAATAATTAAAAATATTAGGTGAGCAAGGAGGAGATGGAATATGATGATTTTTTTTTGTTTTAAAGCATTGAGGTATAAAAGGTGCCTCTATCTATACTTACTAAGAGACTCATTTTAGTTGAGAATCATGTTTACATGTTCAAGATGATAATGCCAATTAGAGAAGATCTTATGTTAAGGGGGAACAACAAGTTCATGAGCCTATTTTTAGAGGTTTATGAAGGATCTATAGTATAGAGTTAGATTGGGTGGTTTCAGGTGGCTTAATGAGATTGATGCAAAGTCAATAAATGTTTGGTGCTCAAAAATTTCTATGCATTTCTTTTTGGTGTGTTCTAGATGTTTTTAAGGTCTGAAGGTATGCATGTGCCAATTGAGGATTTATGAGTGCCCTCGATTTTATCTATTTTTGGTTTAAAGGTAAGCAAGCCTAAAATGGTTTATATGATGTATGGTTTCCCAAATGTATTGAAGCTCAATTTTTGGTCCAAAAGTGTGTGATGGTTATTGCCAGGTGTGAAAGGATTTTTAGAGGTGGATGTTGACCAGAAGGAGCATTGTTGACCTTGTTTATTTTGACTTTTTAGGGTTTTGATCTCTACAAAAAAAAAGGGGTGTGACTTATGAATTAAGGTCTAAGGTGTATTAATATATTAAATGATCCAAATGGGTGTTCAAATCAATATTAAAAAATATTTAAAGGTTTGTGTTTCTCAAATAATTCAAGTTTCTTCATTTTGGAGGGTTAATTGGCTAGTAAGTTTGTGAAGGAAGTATGTTACAAAGGATGAGCCTAGTTATGAAAATTGGTGTGATTTAGGTGGAATATGAGAGTGATCTAGATATGATGTTTCAAGTCTTAAAGATGTTTTTATTGAAAATTGTGGGCTCTGTAAGTTTCAAGTAGGGTTATAAAGAGGCTAGACATGCCTGGTTTGAAGAAGAGTGCTTTTTGCTTAGTTTCTCCAAAAGATCAAGGTATGAGTATTTGAAGCTATGTTATTAGGTTGGTTTAGTTCATGTTTCCTATTTTTTATAGTTTATATGAAAATTTAATGGTCATGGAAGTATTTTGAGAAAGAAGGCTAATAAGCCTGCAAGGTGGTTCTTCATGGTGTGTGGAGATCTGAAGATGCTCAGAAGATTAAATTGCTTAGATATAATAAGGGGAGTCCCTCCCAGATGTTTCATGGTGATTTAGATCATATTTATTTGTTTTTATATGTTCTTTCTTTGTTGGTTGAAGTGCTTGATTAAAGAGAGTGTTGGCATGGAGCAAGATGAGGTTGTTAAGACAAGAAGAACTAGGCTCAAAGTAAGGGAGAGTTTGTATCATATTTATAAGATGGTCATTTCCTATTTGATATTAATTTCATGTCCTCAATATCAGTTTTTACTCACTTTTTCATTTTGTTAAAGGGGGAGAAATTTCCTATTGGGGAGAAAGTTCTTATTGTGGGAGTGTTTTGAAGAGAGAGAAGGTGAGCTATATATTTCTATATTAATGGGTGTTGACATAAATGACAAAGGGGGATATTGTTAGAGATTTATCATGATTATTTCTTGGTGGTGTCATGGAGATGATATGGTGAGTAGATGAATTACCTAGATAGTCTATTTGATAATGACAAAGTGTGCAATGTGTTTATTCTTGTATGCTTGATTTGGCTTAGTTGATAATTAGATTTTCACTGGTCCAAGGTGTTCAAGGTTAATAATTGTGATTTTATCATGTGAAAGAGGTCCTTAAAATTTTATATAAGATTTGATAGCTTGTGTGCATAAGTGAAATTCATTTGGTTGATCACAGTTTACTTCTAGACACTTTGGGTCCATTGGCAGAAAATTTGAGTAGGTAGTTTGATGACATCACCATTTCCACATGAGAATGATTCAAGGGGAGTTGTTCATATTATTGTGATCATTATAGTCTCTAGTTATTATGTGTCATATCTCAAACCATGTATCAAAGTATGGTTGAATATATGAGGGTGAAAAGTTTGTTTATAAGATATAATTCATTATTTTCCCATAGCCAAATTTGTAATGTGGCCAGAAAGAGTTGAGTAAGCATGTTGATGAGGTCATAATTCAAATTCATGGAGGTGCTAGGATAAAATGATCACATGGGTTTGTTTATTTTTTTGCCTATTTGATTTTCATTAATTTCCATATCATGCATTGTAGTGCGTCAAAAGCTATGCATATGCAAAGTTGGGCTCCCAGGTAGTTTGAGTGTGTTTTCCCATACTTAGCCAATTTTGAAATGAGGTATAAAGAGCCAAGTGATATTTTTGATGATGTTATATATTTAAAATGTGAAGTTTCTAATAGAAACTGATCATATGGGTTAATTCAATTTTATGCATAGATGATTTACACTAAATTTCAGATCAAGCATTGGATCACGACAAAAGTTATGGATGCTCAAAGTTGGCATCTCAAGCATGTTTGACGTAGTTGGCCTTGTGACTAAAAATTTTGAGAAGGCATTTTAATGGTGTTATATCTCACACACGTGAGGGTTATAATACTATTATGTTAAATGGTTAGATTTTCCTATGTGAGGAGATCATCTGGTCCAAATTTGAGATCTTACATCAAAGCAGAAAAGAAGTTAATAAGGATAAAAAATGGATACTTAGGCATATTGATAGGGTCCCCATATTTGGTCATTTTTGAAAGTGTTAAATCTTGATAAAGATCAATGCTACATGTGGCTCCAATAAGTTAAGAGGTAGTGAGATGAGGATAGGTACATGATGTTTAATGTCTAAATAATGGTATATGATAATGATCCAATGGTGAGCATGTGTTTTTATAGATTGATCAACAATGAGAATTGATCATTAAAGTCTTGACTGATCCATAGAGATTGATGGAATGCGTTAAGTCAACATTTCAAGATTGTATGAGATAAGGTCAAAGAGACTGAAGTTTAATGTCTAAGCATTGGTGCTTATGAGTTAAAGATTGATCAAGATCGATGGTAAATATTCTATTTGAGATAAGATTTCAAGATATTCTATCATTGTTTTTGAAGGTTAAATGTGACTGTTTGCATTTGAATATTTGAATTTGCTAAGGGAAAAACTAGTGTCTCATTTTTTGGGCCATATATTTTGATAGAAGATGAATTTTCTCATGTAGTAAAAATAAAAGTGGTAGAGGAATCCAAGGTACATCTGGATATATAGACTTGAATATCTAAAAGTGAGTACATACAAGGATATCAAGTGTAGAAGTTGACTATGTGTTTATTCTTGATTCTAAAATTGACCCAAAAAGGACATTTAATCTTGTGGTAATGTTTTTTTGATGTTTCATAATGAATTAGATATTGGAACATGTTGTAGATGCCATGAGGATGATCTATGTTGATTTTATAGGTGTGATAAATATATCTTGATTATGAATAATGCTTAAAAAGTTGACTGTGTGTTCATTCATGGTGATTGTGTACACCAAGTTAGTGTTTGAATTTATTGAACATACACATAGGTGAGCTAAGTTGATTATGATCATTTATAGATGTTGAAGCAGACATAAGGAATGGACCCATATATTTTAAAATGTTCCTATGTTATTTTTTTTCTTAAGGGATTTCTAAAGGAGTGAAGGTTCACATGAGACCTATAAGGGCTATAAGGGCCTTATTAAAAGGTCTAGTTCCTTAAGGGTGACCCATAGATGATATAGATGAACTATGAATATTGTATTGAGACATGTATTCATGTGAGATATGACTTAAGAGCTAAGGCATGCATAATGGATGACCAAGGAAGTGATTACAATGATTGCTCTATAAATAGTGGAACTAAAGATGATGGGTTCTAGACTGGTAAGCGAGAGACTAAGAAGTGATTAGAGAGAGGCTTGTGTGTAATTTATGAATCCAAGGAGGGGTAGAGTGCTCTAAGGATGTGTTTAAGATAATAATATATTGAGGATTGTTTTTATGATCTATTAGTTATAATTTTGTTGGCAAAATAGTGCTCTTGTAGATTGAGTGTGAGCAAAAGAGAAGAGAGATAAGCTAAGGTCCATCATCAAGTGTTGTTGAAATTAGTTCAAAGGTGGAAGTGTTTATAGGTGTTATTGTGACAGCTAAGCATCTAAGCTATTTATAGCCTCCTTTCAACTTTCAAAGCGTCTAAGGTGGTTACAACCTCCTTACAAGGTAAAACTTGCTAAAAGGTTTGGTTATTATTGTAGCTCAACTAAACAAGTATGGTAGCACCTTGTGGGATTAGAGTCTCACTAAATATGGATTGTAGTTCCTTGATCATTTATATATGGTATAAATTAGATCTTTTTATTATATAATAGTATTCTAATTGTAGGTTCCAATGGGTTTTATACCCCAAGAGGGTTTCCCACATATGTCTTGTGTTACGTGATTGATCTTGCATTGTCTCTCTTGATTATTGATATGAATCATATTTATTCTTCATGAATGATTTTGGTAAATATTTAAGTATTTTTAAATATTATAATTGAATTTGGATTATTTAGGCTCACTAATTCACCCCCCTCTCAGTGATTGTACCTCTAACACTAGAGGCTTGAATATATTAGCCCATTTCCAAGGCTTTTGACTATTAATTAAATGTTGAAACCTTTTAGAAGACTCTTCAAGGAATTTTATATCATTTCACCATATTTCAAGAGCACTTGTGGACTCAAAATGGTTTGTAATCCTCTACCAAGCATGATTTTACTTGTCTAGCCCCCTAGTTACTTGTCTTAGACATGGCTTGGTTTGAGACAAAATAGTGGGTATACCCACTATTTTTATAACCAAAATGACATCATTAATTCCTTAACTAGGCCATAATGGCCATTATTTCCAAATTTCAAGGCCTAATTGTGCCTACAAGAGCCTCAAGTGACAACTTTGTCCAAGCTAATTAACTACCTACTGACTGTGTTTGAGTACAAAGGTCAATCAGTTTGATGCCACTATGGGTGACTTTATGTACCAAAAACTATCACCACATATCATTTCCATAATTTTTATCCTTATACACCATCTTTTATGGATCCATGTCTTGATTACTCCTTCCAAGAATCTCATATACTTATGCAGGGTTTGGGGTCAAGGGCTTATTCTGACCCTAGAGGTCTGTAAGCATAATTATTGAAGTTCTTACAAGTCCAAAACCATTAACTAGTCTAGGGGCATCTTCATTAGCTTCTCTTATTTCTTACCTTACTATATCCCATATTTTCTTACATCTTTCTTGGTGTTACACATACATGTGTGGGTTCTCTTAAGGCCTATTGATTGAATTTGCTTCTCTTTATGCATGATTTGACTGGGGGTGACTTAGTTTTATATAGGCTATAGATGCATATAATTCACTTTTGCTTGTGATCTCAGACCCATTAAGGGATGTAAATCATTCACTAATATCCTCTATTTGACTTGGTTTTTGAGTCATTAGGATAATCATGTACCTCTTCCTTCAAGTCTACTTAGTATGACTAACCTATAGGTGGACATTTTTACATTCTTGGCTAGGTAATGGGGAAGTATTTCCTTCATATGGGTGTTTAAGAAAATAATTACCTTGATAATTGTCCCTATGGATTCAAACTTTCCACAAATTACCTCAATAGTGACCTTTGAGTCCTACAAATGGAACATCATACCTTGCTTCCTCTTGGCATGTTGACTATAGGTCTACTTATGATGTTATTGTAGGTGCTCTTTTGGGTTGTGAGGGAGACATATGCACCATGTGAGTGTTATAAATTTTTTATAAGTCACCTTTATATTTTTATACATTAAAAAATTCATCTCACCCATTAACCATCTTGATTGATGATACTCATTGCACACTTCCCAAGTGAGCCAAACAAGCATGGTTATAGTTGTGTGTCATTTGAGTCTCTCTTGGGATAGTAGGAAAGAATATATAAGTGAAACTAATTCACTAGTACTTGAGGTTTTTTACCTCATCATTATGTTCTTTAAATACCTAGTAGACCTCTTTTTTAGCATTCACTCTCAATCCTTGTTATAACTCCAAGTTATCTCACTGTACAAACTGAGATAGTCCAAGTGTACCATCTAAGGTGGATGATCCAAGGATATTTATGGTGTTCATATTATTAGGATATTTATTATAACTAACCATAAATCCTATCTCATTTCACCTATTCTTTTTCTTGAATATACTTCTCTTAGCCACTCATTGAAGTATTCCTTTTGGTGCTTATTAACTGCGTATCAGACCTCTATATGGATGGAGGGGGACATGACCATCTTCAAGGTACAAAGATGGTATTAAGAATTATTTGAGTACATTTGAAACTACCAAATCAAATTAAATAATCACCACTCAACATTATGATGTTTATTTAAGATAAGAAACCATATTATCTTAAAATCCCCAAGCTTACCTTGATTTTTGCATAAGGTAAACTAGGGTTATTACTAGGCCTCTTAACTTTGATTTCATGATTGCACTCAGTAGGATTTATTGGAATATAAGTATAGTGACTTAAAATCACATAATGACCATTGTATCTCACTCATTTAGACTTCTTAGACCATCTCAAACGTCTTGCCTCTTGATGTAGCAGTCATAACTATTGTAGGTGGTCTTTGGACTGAGTTTCCATCCTTATTTTATTCATTAAAATATAAACTAACCCTATAACCATCAAGACCATGTTTGAAGTATTAAACTTTAATTATTTATCAAATTTAACCTTAGATAAGTGTTTTTTATCCCTAACTTGGGTGTCACTCTAACATATTTCCTTTTTAGACCTCTACTATAGTAGCATTGTTGTAGGTGAAGACCCTTTTCTAAGAGACATTCATCCTATCTTATACATATTTAGAGTTATATGGAGGGTGTTCATTTTATTCATATGTTAGGGATATGTCTCTTAAATCCCTCAATCCTTATGATACCTTTAATGTTTCCTTCACTTGTCTCAACCTATTATTCACCATTGAATCTATACCTCTAGTCTGATCTCTTGAGAGACTTGACTGAGTTCTTGATTAGGTGAGGAGTCATTTTATTGAAATTATCTCATTTAAACCTTACTAAATTGAATATTTTTATGTATTTGTAATAAATTTCATATGAATTTTCCATCAACCATCCCCTTTTGGAGGCACCCATGTCATTCAACATTGTGGAACCTCTATTCATGGTGACTGGGCAAATGAAACTATAGATTTGACCTCATGGGAGGTTTGTGGAGATTTTTTTGATTGATGATGAATTTATTTATGGATTTAAGAGGCAAATGAAACATGAAAGAGACTAATATAATAATAAAATACTTTAAACATCATCAATATTTTCACCTGATTGCACTAAAACCCTACAACTTCAAGAAACTTAGTTCACACTTTGTAAATAGAATAAATCTTGGAGTTTGTTTTATTTAGACTCTACCACATGTGTGATATATGGGTGAGGGTGATGTATTATATCTATGGGATCATTTTTAACACACAAAAAAGATTTGTTTTAAAAAAAAACACCAAAAGTATACCAAAACCATTACAATCTTCTGACCCTGCATAGATGAAACAACTCATGAGAGTGGCCAGATTATAGACATTGTTCATAAATAAAAATAGATGTATTTGTATGAAAATTACATGTATGATACAATTAATGGACACCCTTTCTTTCCCCAATATTTGAGATCCTAATATTCTCTCTCCTCTCTATTCTAAGTGAAAACCTAAGATGTTACACAAGCTGCCAAAGAGAGTGATGGAAATATCAGATAGGTTTCTAAAATATTAGGGTATATATCTATTATAAAGATTTAATTTTCACTTATGGGGTATAAATACATATATTTAAGCATATGGAAGAAATATCCTGCAATTACACTTCTACGTACTTGATGAAAACAATTGGTTTTAGCTTCAAACTGCCACATTTGCCTTGAAGTTTGATGGAGGTTGGATGTTAGGTGATACTTTAGATGGTAAATGAATGTATGGATATATCTCATGAGATTTAAAACTCTTTATTTTCCCTCCAACATGTCATATCATTCAAAAACCACCTTTTGAAGTCATAAAAGGGTAATAAAACACATAAAAGTGAGGTGTACATTATAAATTGACATTTTCACCTTTTTGAAAAGTGGTACAAACTATATGAATGGGTAATATAACATTAAAATAATATGACATTACCAAAATGACCCTTTTTTACGACTTAGTACACTTGAACCAACTTGACCATGGTCATAAATGCGTAGAACAACACTAGGTTTCAAAAGTCTTTTACCTTAAACTTTTCAAATGAACATTAAACAATACTAATAAGGGGAAAAAAAACTTCATGAAGGACACCTTGAGGTAAATAATAACTAGGAAACCCATGACAAGGTCATGTTTTGAATGTAAGATTAACTATTTTGACTTGAGGGTTAAAATTCGTCAACACACATCTCATATAATTTCATGGTGAATTAGACTCATACATGCATAATAACTCTAGAAAATATGTGTCATGAAAAAGGATTGAGTATAATATATAAGGTGATTCAAAACCCCTATATATATATATATTTTAAATTTAGGTTATTTATCCTTTGTATATTTTCATAGAACTAGCCATTTTCAAAATTGAAAAAACCTACTTATAGCCTTTTGTCTATAAATAGCCTCTAAATTTTTCCCTGAATTGTTCATGGATGCCCTTATATTTATAGTTTTCTTGAAATGATATCGACCATCCATCTCAAGATCAAGATGTGTGGTCCAATATTGATTCAACTTTGGATACCAAATGTAACTAATGTTGTAATTAATATTTTGAAACAAAGGAGTAATTAATAGGCATGGTTTACATAAATCAAATATTTGTTACATTTATTAAGCATGGCTTATTTGTTTGAATTTATGATTGATGATGTCACCTTTTTAGATATTTGTTGAATTTTCATTTTATAAAATTAGATATTAATTAATTTTATATGTATTTTGTAGTTAAGCATTTAATTGGTTAAGTGAATCTAATTAGATTTTTTTAATTCTTAGAATTTGATTAGTTACCATGAACTAATGGATTAAAACATGAATTTGTTAGGTCATAATTTTACTAGAGATGAATTAGAAGAAGATAATGATTGCATATAGGATAACACTCCCATTAGGGACATATTGATGTGGTTCAGTAATTGCACGTGATGTGTGCAGATGAATTAGAGCATTTTATTGGTTTTAGTATAGTTTGTGTACTATTGTGGGAAGTAATTTAAACCTGTAATTTTGACATTATAGTGGTGATAATTTAGTTTCTATAAGTACAACAATATGTTAAACTTAAATAAAATAATTTGAGCTTAGGAGCGTATGTTGATAGTTAAGGATATCAATAAACATATTCTAATATTAGTCCCTTAAATGGTTGAAAGCACTTAATAAAAGTTGCAAAAAATTGTATGTTTCATAATTTAAAATAAATTCATATATGTATTAAACCCTAGTTTGTGTGCTCAAATATATCAGTAGAAAATATTAGCTTTAGACAATGATAAATGCTCTAATGAGAATATGCTAAATATAGAAATTACAATACCAATTAGACTCAAAGGTAAGGTTCACCAACATTTTAATCATTTTTGGATTGGGTTAGGGGAAATAACCTAGTCAAATTGGAGTTAGCTATTCTAAAATCATGCCAATTAAATGAATTCAGATATATAATATTATGATAAATATGTTGAATATGAGAATATGTTAAATATAGAAATTACAACACCAATTAGACTTAGAGGTCACGTTCACCAATGTTTTAACCCTTTTTAGATTGGGTTAAGAGGAATAACCTAATCAAATTGGAGTTAGATATTGTAAAATCATGCCAATTAAATGAATTAGATTTGTAATATTCAGATGTTGAATCTAAGAATATCCTAAATATAAAAATTAAAACACTAAAGAAGTAATTTGAATGTATCAACATGAAGGAGAAATAATACTTAGATTATTTACTGATATGTGAGTGGATTTGGAAGATGTAGGTATAGGAAAAGACACGATGATTCTCTATAGTGATTCATTAGATTCTTAATATTTGCTTTTTGTTAGCGTAGATACTACTATTGTAACCAACATCCCCCTTTTCTCATGAGGAAATGGGAACCCACTTTCTTTTAGATTATAGCCTTTTTGATGAGCCTATCTTTTATATGTTTGTGTAAATTCTTGAAACATTGATGATTAGCCTCCATAATTTGGGAAATTTAGCATAATATTCATGTAATTATTTATGGACTATGTTTACCAATGCATTCCAAGAGTTCTTAACTATGTAGATTTGTTTGGGACTTAGGCAATTTAAAAGGATTTATTCAAAGATTTTATACATTGGGTTTTTTGATTAGTAATTTCAATATCAAACATTTTGTTTGATAGGTTTGATTTTTGCATTTTATGTTTCAGGTATTTTATCTAGTAACTTTTCAGTGTTTGTGTTTTCAACACTTCTTTTCATTTGGACTTTGGACTTCAAAATTTATTTTCTGCACAAATTTGGCCCTAAAAGAAATTTCATTGGACATTTCATCCAAAATAATTTCCTTGAAATAATTCATTCTTATCAGAGTTTTTTTTCCATACATTTTATCCAAAATAATTTCCTTGAATCAACTTGTCTGTATTAGAACTTGTGTCATGAACATTTTGTCTGATGAAATTAGGTCTTCAAGATTTGTCACGAATATTTTGTCTGATGGAAATAAGTCTTTGGGATTTTTTATCTGTATTTTATAGAGACCAGTCTCCAATATAAAACCCAAATACCTGATTGCCAAGAATAATATAAGGACTTTCTATACTTAGCCAAATAAAGTTAAAATGTTTCTTAATAGTATATCTAAAAGTCCCTCACCAATTTAAACTAATTAAATTTGAATTATCTAGTGAACTATAAAGGAAGTGAATGTTGGGCATTAAATATCACACAAGATGGTATTCAATGTGATAAGCCATATGCATGATGTGTAACCATTCAAGATTTCATTGCTATCAAATGAAACTTACATTCAAAGTCTACTACTATCCTATTCCACAAAGAGCCCTAGCTACTACCTATGAAGAGACTTCTAGTAAAACAATGATTAAAGCAAGGGTGAATTTGATCATGCATCACATATAACATGTAGAAATAGATTGTAAGCAACATATAATGTGTATACAACAATAACATATTTATCTAGGGCATTTAAAATAATAAATCCACCATTCCCCTACTAAATCAAGGATTCTACAAAGTTCACTGATATAATTTTTAATGCTACTAATATATTTAATAATAGATATATAATTTATTCAAAGTTATGGGATGTAGTGGATTTTTTAGATGCATTTTCATTAGAAGATGAGATGACACTCTCTGATTTAATGTTCATCAAAGAATTGTTGGCATTAAAATGATAGATACTACATTTTATTGCTACCAAGCCTAAGGTGATGTCATGCATCAACATCCTACGTGATTTGGTTTTTGTAGGCAAGATAACATAGGATACCTTCCTCCATCACATGAACAATCAAATAGTTTTTTTTTTTGCATTTTAGGAGATAAATTCTAGAGGTACCCATCTTTGTTTATACCTAACACATACCTTGATAAGCACACATTGCTATAATGGAATAAGGATAACACAATTAAGAAGGTGATGTCTTCATGGTTACTCCTTCAATAGACTATCACTTGGAAAGGTAAGAAACCAAAGGGGGTTATTTTCATAGATAAATTCAGAATAGGGATACACCTCAACATGGCTATTTTGAATCGACTCTATGATATGTCGAGCATTAATTTCATTAATTTAGACTAGGTTCCATTGCTACACATGATGTTAACCCATGATGTTGCATTCACCCTAGGAGAAATAATCAATTTCCACTTGAGGGAATAAGTGATCCACAATGATAAACACTCCATGCCTAGGGGCCATATTTATACAATGTCTTATCTACTTAGCATCATTATGGAAACCTATTATAAATTCCTTGGGGAACTATGGAGTCTAGCCAATGATTGTAAAAATAACATAATTTATGACTAATTTTAGTTTATGTATGTGTATGCCTATACAAAGAACATGGTAAGGACTATGGAGGTTGTGTATCCTCAAGTTTGGTAATCCATCCATGGTTTGCCTATGCCCAAAATTAGAGAGAATATTTTGAAAACACTCACTCAACGAGGGGATTAATTCTTATATCTAAACTTCACTATTATAATGATTTGGGGAAACATGGTTGACCCTCTATGTCTCCCAAAGTACATTCTAAACATGTTAGTGGAGAAATAAATTACATTTTAATTATGGAAAAGTATTGAATAAGACCTATTTAGGTAAAAGAAAAGTTCATACTTTGGCCACCATGTAGTCATTGGCAAAATGGTATACACCATGAGGAAGCAGTTTGGAGGAGTAGACTGGTCTAAGATCATTTGGCTCTCCCTACATAATGTCCTTGTCAAGGTATAAAATAAATAGCCAAAAGTTGAGGAAGCTAAGGAAGAGGTTGTGGTTACAACCTTAGATGCATCACAATTAGATATTCTTCCATGGGCTATGGATTTAAGAAGAAATGCCTCCTAATTACCTAGCTTCAAGATCACTGAGCTCCCTTCTATCACCACTTTATTTGACCCACCATATGGTAGCATAAAAAAGGTAAAGAAGAGGAATTTAGAGGATTAAAAAAGAAAGAAAATAATTGTTGAGGAGAGATAGGAGGTATTCTCCCTCATTAAGAGGTAGAATAGGCAACCATGATAGTCTCCCTACATTGAACATTTTGAATATCTAGATCAAGCACACAAAGATTCCATGGTCACCATCCATGAAGGTACCAAGATGGCAAGACAATAACTTGAGGCCTAGGTGGAACAATTGAGGGAGAAAGCAAATATTACATATTTTAGTAGGCACTGAGGTAGAAGTTTAAGAGGTGGCCTCCAAGCATTACAATTTCTTGGAAGCATTAAATTTCATGAGGGATGAATTAGCCCCACAAGTGAATAAGACTAACCAATTGTTTAATTTTTTGAGAGATGATAGTATTAAGTTGAAGATGCTAGTTCCATACATGGGCAATAAAATGTATATCCATCTAGACCTCATGACATCATTAGACGAATATAATACCCTTAATTGGTTATCATTAGGGAAGAAGAATATTGGGAATGACTACATGTAGTTAGGGCTCTACTCCCCAAGTATCAGGCACATAAGCCCCAAATTCTCCATATTTTGAATGATTTGAAGTTATCAAAAGTGAAGGACACTATAGGCAAATTGATTAGCAAGATCAATTTTGATCAGCTTATACAAGAAGCAACATATAACTTCAAATAAAGTCTATAGGGCCTAACATTGGAAGAAATAGAAGCTGAGTTTAAGTGTTACTAGAAATAAGGTCACTAAGGTGGATATTTTCAAGAATAATTTTCACATGACTAAGGATAAACATGTAAAACTCCTCAACCAAGTCAATAGGATCTACCAACCACATTTTCTTAACTTGAATATCATAAAACAATAGCATGATGTAGTAGAAAAGTGTTATAAGGAAAATGAAGCAAAAAAGAAGCAATCTCAAATTGCTACTTTGAGTACCACATCAACATCTACAGTTCTAGATTTTACCATCATATCCATGACATTGACCAAAATCCATACAGCAATTCAGATGATGTATCCTTATAAGGTTAAGATTTCATGCATGGATAGTTTTTTAATGGTATATATATGTTATATATATTTATATTTCTCTTATAGTTTGATCTTTTTATTGTAAAGTTGGATTTTTTTTACACATGTACACATTGTATGATCTTGTAAAGGCTAACTTAGTTAATTGACAACTATAAGAAGAGTCATATACATTTTTGACCATAGTTAGAACTCATGTTTTAACTAGTACATGTAAATTAATTTGTATGAATATGGATGATGAGGTGAGCCATTTCTAAAGTCTATATAAATAATTGAAATCCATATATTAGGGGGTTAAAAAAAATTTGAACAGAAAAGGAGAAAAGTAATCTTGAACATCAACTTCATGTGTTTGAACATTTCATTTCCATTATTAATTTGATTATATGTTATTTCTATGGTTGTATGTTTCAATAATATTTAATGTACACAAATTTGTGAATGGGTTCTTGATTATCTTGATAAATATGATGATCTTATATGTGCTCTAGCTATTGAATGATTGATTAAAAATATATTGAGTAATATAGTTAATATTATTGATTGTGTGTGTATAAGTTTTTTTATTTTGATGTATTATCTATGAGTGTGTAATAGCTACCTAAAATACCTCACTAGCCTAAGCCATAATCTCCTGAGTAAGAGTGTGCAATAGCTATGCTAAAAGGAGAAATATTTGACTGAGGCCCATGATTTTTATGCACTAGTATCTCTTTAGAATTCTTATCCATGTTTGATTGTCTGTGTGTAATTGCTTCTAGAAATAGGCATAGGTTCTAAAATAACATGTCCACTTAGAAACCAACTATGGGAGTGATTTATGAAAACCATAAAGTCTTCTTTTCTAACTTACCTTTCCCTCATTTTTGAGTTCATTTTGAGACTTACCTACTTCAGATTAATATCCAACCATCCACCCAAGTCATAAAAATTCACTAACCCTTTAGAGACCACACCTCCATCCAAAAAACTTATCAAAATCTTGTATATCCTACCAACTATTCCATCAATAAGTTTTTAAAGACTGCATACCTATAACTCATGCCCTAGAGTGGAGTTCACCCCCATAGATATCCTAAACATTAGAGGTTATCTGATTATCTGTGGTGTGCATAAAACCCACATTAACAACTACCATATAGATCTAAACACTATCATTGAGGCATATGTCCTGAATCTATCACACTTATGATTACTAAAAAATATAGGTGATTTTATAAATCAACTAACTATGCTTTTTAGGGTTCAATATTACCTTGAGATTTATCAACTTGAATTACATGCTTCGGTTCTAGATATCAATATTTTAAATAAAACCATATGTCCTTCAACTTATATATGTTACCATGAAAAATTGGGGTTAGTAGACTCAAGTGAATTCAATCTAACCTAAAAGACCCCTCTATCAAGGATTATTGCTTACATATCCATATACTCTAAAGATGGACTCATATCGATGTAGTTATCCCCTTATGTGGGCTTATGTGTGAACAATTGTGTAATATACTATATGTGAGTTTATGTAGTGATATATATTGTAAATTGAAAAATAATACTAATGGGTTTATCTTTAAATGCTTTAGACCTGTAAGAATATTTCTCCTATGAAGAATATGAAAATAGAAAAGAATAGGGTATTAGAACTTAGTTATGTAAATGATTAAGTGTGAGCTTGATTGGTGTTTGATTAGTAATTTATATATGATAATGAATGACCTTTTGTTTTATATTTATACCAGACCTTTTGAAATGATCTCATAGGAGTGTTATTTAAGAAAAATAGGCTGACCCATATATTTTAAAATAATTAAAAATTTGACACTTTGTAAGTATCTGACACTAACGCTATGTGTGTCCTAGTCTAGATGGTAGTGTTTGGGAGGAAAGAAAGTTATTAAAGATTTATAACTATCATAATAGGATATAAATTAGGTTTCATGTAGACTATGGACTATAGGTGATCTAGGTAATCATAATATCAAGGTTAGACTAAATGATAAGCAGCTAGGTACAATGAGATGGTGAACACAGTCCTTTTGGTAGCAGGGAGGTCATGAATTGAAGGATTGATCCACAAGTGATATTTGTCAAGTGTACAAGACAAGTTTATCATATATAATTAGTTTATAGTATATATAGATTGGATGCAATCCTATTATTTGTCTTGTGGGACCTTTGAGTGAGGATTTAATTTAGTCTATCATGTCTTGAAGGGTATGGATCATAGTAGCCATTTTAAGAGTTAGAGAAGTAGTAGGTGGATAAATAACATATCCTAGAATTAAAAAATTATTAAAAAATTGAAGGAGTAACACTATGTTGAGAAGTTATAGAAATAATGTAAGAAAAATATTATTGAGAAATAGAAGGAATATTAACACCATTAGCATTTTGAAAAAGGAATAGTATAAGCATATTGACTAAGAGGATAAACAATATAAACAATATGATTATATTATAAATTTTAGTATCAAATTAATAAATGACTACATTTTTCATGCCACTTATTTTATAACATTCATGAGTCCTAAAATTTCATCATGTATTTCTAAATGATATTTTTTGAATATAGCCATGTCTGAAACCTTAACCCTATCTTGGAAATTTAAATAATTTTATTGATTAAAATATTAATCATTTTCATTCACATCAAAATTTTGATATCTATTACTAGCTAACACATTCTTATCATTGATATTTGAAGAAGACATGCTCACATATTGCAGAGACACATCTTTCATATATTTTTCTAAAGTAACATTAAATTTTGTACCATTAGAAAAAATTGTAGACTATATTTTAATTTTTAAAGCATGGCCTAGATTTAACCAAAGAAATTTTATTAATATTTATGACCTTTTATTAATTATATATCACTTTTCCTAATTGTAATTGTATGAACCTAAATTTGCTCATTCTAATCATTCTACTAATCCTGCTAATTTATCCTATAACCATAATCCTAGTCAATTAATTAAAATCACATTTCCTATATCCTATTAAACTTTATACACACCCATTACCAATTAATCTACTCTTTATCCTACTAACATCCCACTTAATTACTAATCCTATCTCATTAACTAGCCAATAACCCACTTTCAAATTAAAAATTTTATATTTACTCCAATTACCAACCTAGTCAACCTACCCCCTAGCCTTTCCTACATCCCTATGAGTTTTAAACCTCATTAAATCCATATCTAATCTCTATTATCCCTTAATATAACTGAGAAGTCTCTATATCTAGAGAACCCTCTCTAAAATTCTAGAACTCTCCAAACTAGAGACTTCTAAAATAATTAAAAATTCCTCTAAAACTCTCTCCATGAACCTATAAATAGCCATGATTGGAGCATGGATAAGCTAATTATAAAGATCGTAATCCTTCTTTGCATCACATACCAGCCATTTAAATCACTAACACTCTCATGTAATTCACCCAAGTATCCAAGAACCCATTAAGTCCATCTTGAAGCCATTATCAAGAAATTCACATACAAGTCAAAAAACATTGAGAATAAATTAGAAAATCTTGGAGGGAAGTTAGTAGGAGCAAGGTGATGGTAAGGATTTATTCCTAAATTGTTGATGGTTCCTACATTTCTCTGTTTTTGATGTTATTGTGATTTTGGGTTAAACTTGTTATTTTTATTAGTTTTAGATTCATAGCTCAAACAAATAATCATGCATTTGTGATCACAGTGGGATCCCTCCTTTAAAATGACCATTTTGTATGTTAAATGTTTTAAGATAACCTGTAGGAATAGTTGGATGAAGAGAGAGCCCTGGATTTTATCAAACTTTCATGGCCAGGAAAAGTGTGATTTTGCTTTATGAATTATGATATTAGAGGAGTGTTATTGACAACTGAAGTTGTGGTATTGCACAAACCATATGATCTAACCACTAATAGTTGGTTTTATTGGTAGGTTTTTAACATTGCACAATAATATATCTTGCAAAGGGTAAATTTTATGTTAAGTTGTAGTTTTGATTATAAATTTAAAAAGATATACTATTAAAGTAAAAAATTAGTCCTATGCACATCTTTTTGATCCTTGGGGTTTAATGCTAACTTGATTTTTCTTTGAGGGCTAGAATAAAAGTTTTCCATCCTTAAAATTATCAATTATTTTATACTAATAAAAATATCATATTTGTAGTCATGGTATTATTTATGAGTTGTTGTTTTGTCTATATAAAAGGTGATTTTGACTTTAACTTTAAAATCATTAACTTAAACTACTAATTTTGGAGTTTTAATAGTTTTTCTATCTCTATTTGAATTTAATTTGATCATAGGAAGGGGTAAGTGTTATCCATATTGATATAAAACATCTCTAAACACCCCTTTGGCTACTTGGTGCAATATTACACATTTATAGAAGTGATATTGACTACTAACTACAGTTTTGTAAGTTAGAGGATCAATTTTAAAACTAAATAGATAATAGTGGTTGTTAGTTTGTTTTATGATATTAGTCATATATATATATATAGTTAAAATATCTAGTTTAACACCAAATTTTTAGATAGTCTCAAAACTTATATGTATATCTTACTAGGTTTCTTGACTTTTTTCAATACCACATTTTTTGAAAGGCACTTTTGTTGTCCATAATTGGTTTTGCATAATAGATAGGTAGTTTTGACTTAGATAGTTTAAATAATACATTGAAATAATTAAAATTTAGTATAAACTTAATTATTCATGTCATTTTAAAAATAACTCTTATCATTTTGTACAAAAAAAACTTTTCATTTTGTACATAACTTTAGCATCATTTTGTAAATATTTTTTTAAGTCTATTGATTAAACTTTTTGTTTGTAAGACCACACGATGAAAAGAGTGGTATTGTGAGTTACATTTTGTTTTAAACATAAATAATTTATTTTATTTAAGAATCCTAAATAACTTATTTACCTAGTCAAGCATCAATTCTAACCTGACTTTTAATCTAAAAATCTCTTTTATACTCTATAAATATTTTTAACATCTTTAATATTGTAGGCATTTTGTGAATTAATTATTTTGTTCTATATAAATCAATATCACATTTCATAAAACAAAAAATTGAATTTTAGAGTCATTTTTAAACAAATATAGTGGGTCTTGACCTAGGTTTTTAAAATAGACCTACCTGGTTAGACATTTAATAATTTTATTGTAATCATTGTGTTTTCCCTAAGTGGAAAAACCACATCTCATAGAATAAATTATTGTCTTTGACCTATAGTATTTCCTAACCATAATAGTTTTTTATTAACCATGCAGTTAAGGTTAGAGAACAATTTGTAAAACTACATATTATGAAGTTGGAGTATTGCCTAGAAGTTGTGTTTTTGTACATTTTGGAATTAAATTGACTACAAAAATGTGGATTTATAGGTTTAAAGGTGTTTTTAATCATTTTTTTAAATACTAATCATTTTCCTTATAGGAAACCTTAATGGGTGATCCTAAATCAGCTTACTAATGCATTTTATTATAGGATCAATACTTAGTCTAGGATTTTAATCTTGAAATTATATATATATTTGTTTGTTTGATTGTTTAATTCTCTCACATAGTTAATTATTTATACAAATAAACCCTTTTTTGCCTATTTTTCAACCCATTTTTAATTTTTAGGAGTGAAACATGATGTAGAACTCATTCCCATGTACTTTCTTAGTCACTAGGGGTTGGTGATGCAAATTTCATCACCATGCATTCAACTAGATTATGTGTTTTAGTGAAGTATAAAAATCAAGGACAAATATCATTAGGCTAAGAAATTGACCCCATATAGGTCATCCAAGAAGGGGAAGAGTTAATTATTTGAACTAGGCATTAGATAGCACCCTACATATATTTGGGCCCAACATACCTTCCATATCTTGGGGACTGCCCTAGACACCTTTATATATACCTATTTTAAGACCTATCGACTATAACAAGCAACTTATTACCAGAGTTAGGATCAACTCCCAAGTGATCATCAAGTGTAGAAAAGGTTGATAGGTTTTTGTAGATTCCATAATGTGTCACTAGCCTACAACCTCACCTTAAAACCCATTATAAAATTTATTTATTAGGTTATACACCCTTTTTATTGAATAATAATAGGGCTTGTGATTTGGCATGATTGTATGCATGTTGTGTCAAGACCCATACTATTTGTGAATCGAGTCATCCTATCTTTTTATCACCAAAAAATGTAGAATAAATTTTAGGACACACTCCATCTTAGGACAAAACCAAACTATTTCATATTCATATAATCATCCTCACCTTTGAGTTTTAGATTTTGCCTTGTATCTAAAACTATAGTGGTCAGCCATCACTCTTAATTATATTCATCACTTAATTCAATCCTTGATTAAACATTGTCAAAGTCTATAATTTTTTAAGGTTTTGTCTAGCACCTCATTACCTCATCATCTTTCTTGTTTATACTTATCACCCATCTAATCATCATTTTTATAGTGTAAAAATGAATTTAGTCATCTCATCCCTTAGTCTCCATTCTATATTGAACTTATATAAGGTTGTTACCTTGGTAATATTTGATCACTTTAGTCATTAGTCTCCAAACTTAAATCTAAATCACACCCATCTCTTGATCACTCTATTTTATTATTTAAGACAAGTCTAGTATTTAAAGTAAATTTATCTATCATCATATATTAAAACAACACCTAATCACTCTCAAATCACCTTCACTATCCACCATGCCTATCAGAACTCAAGCCCAAATCCTAATAATGGGACAAGGATCAAACCAATAAAATGATGTCTTTAAGAATCTAGGTGAGAAAATTTATGATAATGAAGCAACACAAAGTGATATGCACACTCTTGAAGAAGAGGAATGGTTAACAAATGACTTATTTAATAATGATGAGGTTAGAACACAATTTGACCAATACATATATAATAACCACATCCAAATTCTCACCCAAGTAATTAGAATGGGGGATTAACTACTACATTTAATCCAAGCCTATTACAACACCTCATCCATCCATCATCTATACCTAATACTCCAGCTCGTCAAGATAACACTAGCCAAGAAAAGGGGAAACCTGACCTCATAGGCCATGAATAAAAATTAGAAGAAGAACAAGAATCCCCACAAAATAATCATGTTGAGGGAAAAAGGAGGAGATCTACCTTGGAGGATTACCTATACCAATTGACCCAACAAATTAATTCCCTTGCCTCCCAATTATATACTAGAAACCAAAGACCCACTTCACCAAGACGGACCACTAGAAACACCAATCACAATACATTAAGACCAACAACAAGCCAAACAAAAAAAAATTAATCCATTAATAGACCCCTAATTTTAATAAGAGTGTAGGATTATGATAGAAAATCTTAAATATATTAAACCTTATACTCAGGTGATGAGATATAAGTATGACAACTTTTGTACGTCTCTATTGGATATGAGCATCTTTCAAATACCCTTCTCAGCACACTTTAAGATTTAAAAGTTTGAAAAATATAAAAGGAGAGGGAACCCATGAAACCAAATTAAATAATTATTTTTTTGCATGCCACAAAGTTATATATGATTATGTTTATCTACTTATACTCTTCCCCAAAATTCCTATAGAACTGCACTATAATGGTTTATACATCTACCAAAAGGGTGCATATCTAGTTTTGGATTTCTAACAGATAAATTCATGCAACACTTCTCCTAAAATATTGAGAATAATATTTATATTAGATATATTTACAACATCAAACATATAAATGGGGAGATCTTAACATCATTCTTATAATGACAGAGAATCCTTGCTAGTGGATTCCACTACACACTCCCTGAAAAAAAGCTAGCCAAAATAATTATTGATAATCTTAATGTTGAATTAAAATAACAATTAAAACTATAGTGTGATAAATTTTTTAATGTAATCATATAAAAAGGTATCAACATTGAAAAATATCTCATTGAGAAGGGGACAATCAAGTTATATTCCGAAAATGAACAAGGTCAGAACTAGGATAATACTTTTTTGGAAAATCCAAAGTCTTCAACAAGAATTAAAATGTAGTAAGAGATGGTTTCACAGACTTAAAATATGTATAAATAGTGCAGAAAGATCCCCTACTACTAAAAATCAGAATGTCTCCATAATTACACCAAGGGGAAAACCAAAGCCTAAAATCAGAAAGAATATATAACTAGTCTTGGTGTATCCAAAAAAATGGTCCTGTAATAATTAATTGTTGATAATATGATTACTCTTATTGAAATTTGACCATTGGATGATAACAATCCATGACCAAATTGGTATCAAGAGGATGAATTTTTAAAATATCATATATTCAAAGGGAAAGAGACTGTATGTAATTAAGGCACTTCATCCAAGATTTGGTATAAAAGGGAATATAGAAGTTGAAGGGAAGAGTCCAAAAATTCAATCCAAGAATTAGCATCTAGGTATATATTAAGACCCATTACCTAAGTAAAATTAGAGGAAAAATAAATCACTAAGGGATTAGGTTCAAACCTCCATGTCCAATATAAACAATTATCACTCCATCATATACCATTACATTAATACCATAAAAATATGAGGCTCCTAAGATCCCACACATCCACCATCCACCATTCTCAAAACCAATAGGGTAACAACTGACTGTGTAGTCACTACATGATGTTGATAGAACAAGTAATATGATTGCATACGAACCCTGGATCTAGATGTGAGACCTATTATCACCTTGGAGTACACCCTGCTTGAAGATGTGCAAGCACACCTTCTCTCTAACTGATACAATTAGAACTTGTTAGAGCGTGGGTGACTCTATACTAAGAACAACATCTAGAGAGGGCTAGTTCTCTTAAGATTTATCAATTAAATCTGATCTATTGTGATTTTTTGGATGGAAAAAGAGAAGGAAACTGAAATGAGAAATCCTATCTAATGGGTTGATTCACCTAAATGTTTATTATTTTTTGAAACTAAGTAAGACACACATATGAATCTAAAATAAAACTCTGCAATCAATCTTGAACATCAGTATTTCAAAAGAAGGCCTGAAAGAAGTTTGTAAAGCAAATTCAAATGCTAGCTCTTCAAATGACCTATAGAGGATGAGGTCTTCATAGCAAGTGTGGAAAGGACATATAAAAAGGGAAAGTATATGACACTTGTATGCTAATACACAATCAAATCACACTTTATTCTGATCTAAAAAATAGATGCAAACAATCTTCTTTATTTGATAAATGGTGTTAATTACAATTTCTTCTCTGCTCCAAGAACTTTTTAAAAATAATGGATTAAAAATCCAATATATAAGTCTTAAAATCTAATAATAGCCTAAGTGGAGTTGATTTTCATAAGGAATAGTCTTCTTAAATTAAATAAAGACTAAAACCTTTTACAATTATTTAATCAACTCCCTTTTACAATTTTAGAAAACTCATTTTAATAGCTTTCCTTCACAAAGCATGCATTCACTCTCAAAATTTGGAATTGAAAATATGTGAGCCCATCTTTATATCAACTAAATTATATTTTGAGTTCAAAAATGAATACAATAGTCTTCAAAAATCTTTTAATTTTCTTGTTTTACAAGAAATTCATTTTGGCATTGAAACAAGAAAAGGTGGACCCCATTGACTTGGTCAATTCTCCTTACATGTAATCAATGCCATTATTTGGTGTTTATCTCCACTTTAAATAATATTTAAGTATTTTAATATCATTCTTTAAATTATAACAAAGAAATATTTCATGATATTGGTCAACTAGTCAACTAGAGCTTTGATTGGAAGTTCAAGGTTAGTTAACTCCACTTGCCTCCTCCTTACATAAAATAGAATTTAAAATTTAAAAATATATGAATATCCATAATAATATCAGATATTTCATGTGGTAACTTCAAATCTAATTTATTTGATAGATTTTCAATGCCATTCTTTACTTGTTTGATTGACCAATTAAGCCTATTAAGCCAATTAGGCCTAATAGCCCATCTTCTTGCATTTGAACTCCATTAAAACTACAACAAAATGCCATGAAAACTTAAAAAATAATTAAATAGAGCTATATAAATGTTTTTCATCACAAGATATTTTATTTTGATAAGAAAACATTCGCCATTTAGTCAACAGGGTTGACTAGGCCTATTTTGCTCCATTTTCCTATAGATTGGTCATTTTGATTGAGTTGGTTGGGACACTTCTTAAATTATTTATGAACAACATAAAATTTAAGGATGAATAAAAAGTCTTATTATTTTATCTTCATTGATTATATTTCATTTAAGTGTCTTGTACTTCATTTTACTTGCTTTTTTCCATAAAAACATGATTTTTGCCCTCATCCGTACATCTTCATGCATAAAATTTAAATTGATGTAATCATATATAATTGTAATTAAAATTTGAAAATGTTTTTTTTAATCCAATATTATTTAATATCAATAAAATTAACATTTTAAAAAATTAGTTTTTTTAGGGTTTATGTGGGCTTTGAAGCTGAATTTTCAAAATAATGATTCATAAAGTATAAATCTCCAAATACAATAATATTTAAATTTATTTGTATCACACTAAACCCCCTAAAATCATTAAAACTATTGGGTTCCCATGAAAAACATATAACAATTTATCATGTGGAGAAATCTGCCTATGGGGTTTTGACTACATTCTAAGTTGCCTACACTCTTAACGATTGTTCATAAATCAAAGCCACTAAAATGGTCTAAATTTTTCATTAATTATAATTAAATAGTGTTACTTAAAACATACTAATATATTTTTTCTAAATTCCATACGTGGTGAAAGATATGATGATTTGAATAGGAGGCTAGGAATGTTGTTTAGAACTACAAAAAGTGAAAATTTCACCAAAATGAAAATAAATATTCACCTATTAATAAATTCCTTAAAAAATAATCATGGGGTATATACCATGTTATCATAACACTTTGAAATCACATTTTTCTTGAAAAGTTAAAAAAAAAAGAAAACCTTTTTGGCCAATATGCTTGTTTGCTTGTAAAAGCCTATACAAACATAGTTTGCCTAAATTTTAGAGTTTTTACACTCTTTAAAGGTATTATTATTATGTAAAAAAATTATCCCATTATTTTTATACTTTTACCTAGACTTATAAACCTTTGTAGCACTCCATAACAATGTCTAATCCAATGGTGATCTCCAACAGACATGCTAAGGATTGTTACAAAATAGAAAGTATATCCACTTATCCAATGGAAATTAAAAAATTTCATAATTTTATCCAATTCATGATGAATCTACATATAAAATTTTAGGTTTTGAAGCCACCTAAAGCTCTCAGAATCTTCAATTTTCTCTCAAAATTGATCCCTATGCATGGATTGTTTACCTATTTGAACTTGACAATGTAAATTTGAAATAATAATGACCCATTTATAATCCATTTTTGAAAATTTTTTAAATCAAAATTAGTGTTTTGATGCCACATTTGATTATTTTGACCTATTGTAAAGGGATATTGGTGAGATTTAGAAAATTTTCGAATGATAGGAGTAGTAAAAATAGGTCAAATTACTAACAAGACCAATAGAAAAGACGTTCATCATAAAAAAATGAGAGAAAATTTAAACACACCATAATATATATATACATGGGAAAATATTCAAAGAGGTAAAAAAAATCACAAAGATTATTCATATTATGAGATACTAACAAGTACCCAATACAATCTTTCTTCCTCTTATTTCTTTTTTTCTTACAATATAAACTCTTTATTATATAGACAAGATAATATACCCATTATAAATGACATTTTACAACCACCAAATTAATGGGTCCAACCTCCTAAAAATCACCATGTATCCCCACTTAACATTAAAGGGGAGTATTGGAATAATTAATGGTTAAGTGGTGTTATTTATGTACCCTTGATACATTAAGTTACATTGGTTAAATAATAATATATTTTACTATTTATCATGAGTTTATCCTTGTGTTTATATCATGTGACCTAAAGCTCATATGGAATAGCTAAGACTTGAACCTATGACCTTCCATTTACTGCTGGAGTGCTCTACCAACTGAGCTATTGGCCCCTCTATGGCCAGGCCATCATTAGTCTGGGTGTGGCATATTTCCAACACCCCCCCCCCCATTAAGCCACACTACTAGTGCTTAGGGATCCTAGCCTAGCTCTTATAAAATATGTAAGCTAAAAATCATATAGACCAGCAAGGACTCAAACCTAGAACCTTCCATTTATTGTTGGAGTGCTCTACCAACTGAGCTACTGGCCCCTTTATGGCTAGCCCATCATCGGTCTGAGTATGGATTATTTACAACAGATGTGGTAAAATAACATTTCCTATAGCACCTCTAAATGAACCATCCATATTCTCATCTCATAAATTCACCATCCCTAAAAAATTCTCAATCTCTTTTGATAAGCCATATGATACCATTCAGAAACTTGAGAAAAATCTAGCCAAAATCTCTCTTATGGACCTTCTCAAGACATCATGTGTGCATCAATAAACACTCAATCAAGTCTTAAATGAAATAAACGTCCCTAGGGATATTTACACAAGTAATTTTAGGTCCTTTTTGTGTCATTTATCCCATCCCAACAAATTGTAGACACCTTATTCTAGCCACAGCTGGCTTCTGAATAGACTTCAGACTGATTTCTACCAAACATTGCAAATCAAGCTTACAAATCATTAAACATCCCAATTTTGTATGCACACCATTCATTAATTCTTAGAATCATGTTGAAGTATCACTATTTTGGGAATTATACCATATGCAATAACAACCTCTCATGGATCCATCCCCAGTCACTTTGTGACCTAACAACTAGTAGTTTAGCCTATGGACCCATTAAGCAAAGCACTTGAACAATTTTTAAAAGAGCCAAAATGATAATAAAAATGGGTCAACAAATTAAACCATATTATATTCTTAGATATATCATCCATTTGTAATTAATGAATATCTAAAAGTGGAAATTCTAAAAATCAAATTATCAAGCCTTTTCATCATTGCCTTTATGAGTTGTCCAACTCTTCCAAAATATCTAAAATTATCTAATTTGAGATCCATGCCTAGTAATTGAAAATCATAATTACATGACACATTTTAACTCAATTGGAGTTATCCTCAAATCATCTTAGGTTATTTTGAACTCATTCCATGTTTAAAATCAAACTTAACTCACCTTTGGTGAGAATTAACTTTTGAGGATATAAATACAAGGCCATACCTATTGATCTCTAAACTATCTTGGTGTAATTTTATTATGAAAAAATATATTCAAAGTTCTCATAAGCCAAATTTATAATTCTCATGTTTTTAGAGACAAACTTCATTAGTGCAATGTTATTATGATAAAATACCTTTAAGAAGCTCTTCAAGTAGTGTTACCATGCCAGATTCATAAGTCAATCAACCAAGCCAAGGTGCAAAGGAGAGAAGGAGCAAATGGATCTTCATTGATAAAGACTTCTTGATACACAAAATAGAATAAGACACTTCAACAAGCCATTTTTGAGCTATAAGGAACATAAAGGAATGATTTATTTTGTGTTCTAGTTATGTTTTCATTTGTATGCATGTTACCTATACTCTCCCTAGTGTTTAGGATAGTGGTGTTATTATTTATTGTGTTATTTTGATTTGGTTTTATTAGACTAACAATATACTAACCTCCCCTCAATTAGATTCCTATATTCACATGATGGCACACCTAGTGGGATCCATACCCCACAAAGTTCTTCCCAAGGCATTTTAGGACATCCTCCTAACAATTTTCATGTCAAAATACAAACTTATTGACCAAAAAAGTGGAAATTAAAGGCTCACAAACATGCTTAAAAAAACACATTTTCATTGTGTAGTTTTGATTTTGCTTTTTATAAGCATGGTATCGCACTACAATATCATGACTTTATAGTTACGGTTTTACCTTAACTATTGTGGTTTTGCCTTAACTATCACAATATTTTTTTAACCATCATAGTTTTAGACTAACCTTTTTTGTGTTAAAATAAGAGTTGTGATTTTTCATGATAAGTAATATTGTCTTCATAAGTAGTGATTTTGCATGTTAAATAACGATTTTTCCCAATAAGTCACGATTTTGCCTTGATCATTGAGGTTCTCTCATAACTATTTTGTGTTACAAGATAAGTTATGGTTTTTCCTTAAGAGTGATGGTATTGTATTGATTTTTGTGATATTATTTTGAGAGTTTTTTTTTTTGGTTAACACTCTATTTTATAGACATTTATGGTTTTGTGTTAACTAGTTGTAATTTTGAAGGAAAAGTTGCAGTATTGCTCTATGCTTTTGTAATTTTTCACTGTGTGAAGAAAATTTTAGTTAAATTATAAAATTCATTTTCCCACTTACTTTTTGCTTCTAAGAACAAGGACCTCCTAACATCTTTTACAAGACCCAAAGACCAAGAAAAGACATCTCTTAGCACTTTAAGATGCAAAACTCACATTTAAATTTGGTGTTTGAAAATATTTTACTTGAGTTATTTTTTGTTTTGTTTAAGTTTTAAACACAACACCAAGGGGCTAAAAGTTCATAACATATTTCATTTGGTGTTATAAAAATGAACTCATACTCTAGCTAAATACTCATAAGAGTTTTCATTTTTATGTTTGTTATTGTGTGTTTTGTTTAGCAATCCAAGTGTCGTGTGTATGCTCTTCCCCTGTCACCTTTAGGAAACTTGGGTGATCAAAAATTACCTCTTATTACATTTGTCACTTTTGTCTAAAAGCATGGAATAAAATTTTCTAAGGCGCTCCCCAAAATATGAATGATTTGGGTGACCCCAAAATGACCCTAAAGTCCTTCCACTTTCTTTATTTTCATGCATTTTGGCTTGTGGTTGGGAGTTCATTTCCTCCCCATAAGTTATCTAAGGAAGTGTTAATTCATGAATTCATCTCCCAGCATCACTTCAGCTCTACTCCATGATAGGGGTATACAAATTGAGTTCAACTTATTGAGATGCTTGTTTAAGTGGTTAAGCAAGCTCTTTTAGTAATAGACTAACTGATAACATATGTTTAACTTAAAAATCACACTACACTAAGTAATTGATGGATGTAGTGGTTGTGAAAAGGAAAATACCTTATCACAACAATCCAATTAATGTAGATCCAAATGATATGTTGTTCCCTAGTGTTAACCACACATATGGGACCATTTAGAATGCATGAAAATTGATAAGTTTTTAGACAACCCCACTTGTTGTGGATATAATGTCAATGCAAGGTGAATAACTCAAAGTTCTATGTTGTCATACAAAATCTTGAGAGAAGAGGGGGACTAAAAACCTTAATTTTCATGCATATTTTAATTTTTTTATTAACAACATAGTTTCCTCTTAAGAGTAAGTGTATAGATGGAATTTGATAGTACAAATCTACCTTGTTAGTTTTTATGATAAGATAATACACTTAGGTGTTTTTGTTGTTTTTCCTTTTTACTTGCATTATCTTGAGTCAAAACTATTTATTTTTCACACCACATCCAAAAAAAAATATATTTTCACATCACTCTTTTATTTTAATAGATTTTATGCCATTTGTTTGATACCACACATCACCTTAGTCACTTGTCAAAACATTTTTGTGTGTGTGTCACTTGTTTGAAAGGGGAATCATTACATTACCCATTTCATTTTAAATCTTGTGCCTTATATTTTTTTAAGTAAAACATTTATGATATCTTTATAGAAAGATAACATCATTACACTACATGCATTATTTTGAAGACTTGTTTCCTTGTGTCCAATTACAATTTCAAAACTATGTGTGCCTTTTGGGTCTATGCCTAGTATCATTATACCATCTATTTTGGTCTATATTTTCATCCATTTAAGAACTAAGTTTTATAAATCAAATTTGAAATTGTTCTTGATAAGTTTAGATTCATACATTGATTGGTTTGTGCTTATGTCTTGCATAATTTTTGCTTAGATATTTATCTCTCAAATTTGGGTTGTGTAACTTAGAATAATTCATTGCTTGATTTTAAAAATATTTTTATGCCTAGATTGGGGAAGTGGTATATCTTTTGTGTGCCTAAAATCCAATGTATTTTTCTGAATTTCAAGTTAATGTTTGAATCTAAATGCATAGTTTGAGTCAAAGTGTTTCAAATTTGTTAGAATAATTATCTTATCCTCTAGACCTAGTTTATGCCAAGTCTAGCTTTTGTGCCTTATTTCAAAAAGACCTACCAATTCCATTTTATTTTATAACTAGCTTGTGCCAAGTCTAGAGTTTGTTCCTTATTTCTAAAAGACCTAGAAATTCCCTATTTGCTTTAGACCTAGTTTTGTTCTAAGTCTAGCTCTTGTGTCGTGTTTCCAAGAGTCCTAGCATCTTACCTCTTTGTTTTAGATGTAGTTTTTTTGATCCTAGATTTGTACCTTATTCCCAAAGACCTAGCAACATTTTTCATCTTTATACCTCTATTAGAATTGTTTGAAACACTTTTTACCAAGTTTGGCATTCAGAGTTATCCATTCACTTGACCATTTATGTAAGACATTTGACATTAGACTTTGAGGACATTTTTAAGACCAAGTTTATCATTGACCACTTTGGAGAGACAACTCCATTCTTAAACCAAGTTTTAGACCAATTTCAGACCATTTGTCTTTTAGACTTTATTTCTAAGAGTTTGTATAACTTAAACCCTTCTTTGTCTAATGTTCATCATTGATTTAGATATGTCTTGCTAAAATCATAGTGGAGCCATGTATAATCTAGGTTATGATAACATAGTCATAAATGATGTGGTTTGTGAGTTAGGTCCTTATCCTCTTACACTAATCAATCTTGGGAACAAAGTAAAGATCTCTTAGCCTATTATTTGGTTAACATGCCTCCATATTTGGATCAAGACCAAGAGTAAAATGCATAATATCTTGTTAACGTACCATTTCTTATAGAACAAGGTCAATAATAACCATATTATGTCACTATGCCATCTATATATGATCTTTATTTGTTTGATCATCACTTGCTTGAAAACAAGGATAAGGTTTTAGCTAGAGCTATAGAGGTAAGAGCCATGTTTCCAATAGACCTCCCCCATGAAAATTTACCTAGCCTAGTTTGAGTGCCTCTAAACATGCCTTATACCTAAACCATTGAACAAGCCTCTACTAGCCATCCTAAAGCACTCATTCCAATGTTGTATCAATACCCAAATATTATTGTAAAAGGAAAGGACCTTATGGAATACCAATTTATACAAATTCAACAAGCATAACAAACCCATTTGAATCTAGCACATAATTTTAATGAAATGACCATTTTAAATTCTCCATTCATAGAGCTGGCTCCTTCAATAAGAGTACTAATTAAGTTGATAGGTCAAGATAATTTGGGTATAGACCCATTTGCATAAACCACTTTAGTTAGTGACTTGTACAATGTCCCATATATTAAAGAGGTGATTACATCTTCAATGCAAAATGATGTGCTAAACACAATGGATAACATACAAGTGTCATCCAATCTAGGACAAAGTGGTTTAACTACATTGGCTAATAGTCCATAATAACAAGTGCCTTTAGTTAATTCCATGAGTGGTTCAAGAAAATAGGGGGAAGGAACTCCTAAATATCAACCACAATAAGTTAAGTCTAATCCTCAACGAATGGATTTTTCAAGCATACAACCACATGAATTAAGTACTCCAGTGCCAACTAGTGCCTTACCACAATAAGAAGTGATTAATGCTACCCCACCTCAATAAGTAATGACTAACATTCCAAAATAATAGGCATAGTCTAATCTACAATCACAATAGAGATATAACATTATGCTTCCTTAACAAGGGGAAACAAATGTTCCACCTTTATACGTAGTAACAAGTATACCTCAATTGTTTCATACCAATATACCTTTACAATCACAAATGTTGTCTAATCAACAATGTGTTTTCATCGGTCAAAGATAAATGTTGAACACCCAATAATCATCTAATTCATGATAGGTTTTTATGAAAAAAATAGGTACCACTATCCAATAGGTACTAATTAGGCATCAAATTCATTTTACTCAACACATGCCATAGATTCAATGACAAGGCCTTGATCTATAACAAGTTCCCCATATTTAGCTAGGTTTGAATAGTTAGTATCAAGTCCCTACTCAACCTCAATAGGCACAATACTTTACATAGATCCATATCCTTGCATCATAGCCATAATTCCCTCAAATCCAAGTCTAGATAACAAATTTGAACTAGGATATAGCCTAATAATGTGTGCAATTTCAATCACTGCATCCCAATCTATGGATGCATATTCCTAATTAGTTCACTATAATAAACCAACATTTCATAATAAACCATACATCCATTATATCAGATTCATGGTAATATACCTTTGATTGCCTAATCACCACCTCAGCCAAATATTCCATTTAGTTTCTTAGCACACGAACTCTAGTAAATAAAGGACTTGATTTCCACCATTCAATTAGGTAAGTAGACCAAAAAATTAAAGTTATATAATGTGTTTTCATACCCATTTAACATGGAATATCTATATATGTCATTTCCTTCAGGTTATGAAACACTAAAATTTGATAAATACAATGGTAAAGGAGACCCTAAGGCCCATTTGATAGAATTCTTTGTTGCTTGATAGTCAATGGCTTATATTAATATTTACCTACTCCTCTTTTTTCCGTAGAGTATAGAAAGATAGGATTTGGAGTGGTTATTCAAATTACCAAAAAAATGTGTGTCTAATTTTGACATCTTAGATAAATTTGTACAACATTATCCTACAATATCGAACATGAGATTTCATTAGTAGATTTGACTTAGGCCAATCATAAAGTTGGTGAGAGATTTACAATCTATCTACAATGATGGAGGGAACTTGATAATCACTTTACCCACATCTTACTAGATAAATAATTTGTTGATGTGTTTACTAAAAATTTTCATAGTGAGATATCCTATCATATGGAGCTTCAGTGTACACATATCTTCAAATAAATTATTGAAAATGGTTTGATAATTTAAAAGGCCATTATTAACAAAGGGATTATCAAGTTAACCTTTTAAAATCAAAATCAGAACCAAAACCAAGGCACAGGTCCAAATCAAAACCATAACCAAGTCTAAGCATAAGCATTAGTACCTACTCAGGGCTATAACTATGATAAATCTAATCAATACAATCATAATAAGAATGTTTTTGGAAATGGATTAGTCAAGTCAAATCATGTCTAAATGGTGCAAACACTATTTTCTCAAATTATTCTACAAATTTATCTTACTCCTCAACAACAACCTATTTAACAAGTGTGGCCTTTGCAAAAACCTAGACTAGCTCCACAAATGCAACAATCACCACCTTTACAAACCCCTCTTCCATGAAGAAGACCCACTCAAGTCTTTAGTGACATTGGTACACATATAGAATAAGTGTTTCATTAGTTAGCCATAGCTAACATGATTAGTTGGCCAATTCTAAAACATTATCCTAAATGTATTATGTATCTAGACTGGTATAGAGCAAATGAGTTTTGTGAATAACATAATGCTCATGGACATAATCTACATTATTTTGTGTAAATAAAACACCCCATAAAAAATATGTTGTAAAATGGGGAGATTATATTGGATAATAGAGAATTTATGTCCAATCAAAACTTGGGTATCTACCTAAACCCTTTTTCATAACATAACAATAACAACCAACAATAATAAAAATGAAGGATAAAACAACAACAACAATAGTATCAATAATAACAATATTAGTGATAACAACAACAACATCAACCAAATGGGAGGAACCAAGAATAGAATGATTCTAACAACCAACTGACTTACCATGTAGTTATACATGACTATACCAAAGTTGTAGGTCATATTATAGGAGGTCACATTTCAACCATCACTATTAATCCTAGACCAAGTTTTAACAAACCATGACCATTGCCAAATAATTATAATCAATCCACCTATGCCATTAATCTTTCTTTGACCAAGGACCACAACCAAACACAATAACACCCACAGATTACTATTTCAAGACCTTATATCGATAATTTGTCATCACCCCATGACCATAACCAAGTACACTAGTAATCAAAACTTATCCTATCTGGCCCATCTCGATCATCATTTTCTATTAACAATTGCCATGTGTCTAATACCAATTATGCAATCATAACTCGATAGTCTAAGATTACCATTTTAGGCCCATAACCTCTTGCCAATGAACTAATATGACCCACTGTGTTGGGTAATAATAAGCCATATACCAATATTAAAGTGAAGCCATATGACATTTTGGAATAATTCCAGAAGATGCCTACAGAAATCCCCATTTTGGATTTATTGCATGTGTCTACTATCCATAAGAACATCTTAACAAAATTCCTAGGCCAATCCCAAGTTGTAAATGACACAACCCCAAATAAATTTCAAGCTTCGGTTGGACCTATATCCCCAAGAAAATAGTTGACCTTTGACTAAAGTAATATGTCATCCCTTAGCCCTCTATATAATAATCCCCTATATATTGAAGTTAATATCGTGTGACATAAATTCAAATGTGTCCTCATAGATAATGCATTAGGCATGAATATTATGTCTCTAAAGCTCATCAAGCATTTTGGATATACAATATTTGATCTACAAGTAGAGACCATTACTATCAAAACCTATGACAATGAATAATGGGAATCATAAGGCACTAAAAACTTGCTAGTTATCATTGGGTCTTTAACCCATGACACACTTTTCCATGTGTTAGACCTTGAATTATCTTATAATTTTCTCTTGGGTAGACTTTGGATACATGAAATTCATGTGATCCCTTTGACATTGCATCATTGTCTCAAATTATTGCACTCAAGCATAGAGGTCACTATCAATGGAGATTTACATCCCTATGAACATTACAAACATTTGGAGGCTAACTATGAAAGTTAAAACTACCACATTGACCTATATCTAATTCCCAAAAAGGACAAAGACAAATAATACTTTTCAAATTACCAAATGTCATATATATAAACCCAAATAACCTTGACTCATCTTCAAATATGCCTCTTATCTAAATGTTAAATAATTTTACCATCTTGGCCAATGACCCATAAGATTATTTGACACATGAGACAATTCACATTACCAAGCTTCCACAAAACCTCAAGTCCTATGGAAGACCTAAAACTAGGCCACCGTACATGGAATGGAAATGAAAGGGAAGAGGTAAAATTCATAGTCCATCTCTTATCATTTTCACACTGGCCACTAGCCAAGAAGAGGACCCAATAGACAATAATGAAACATGGTTGTACAATGACAAATTGGCTAATTACTACAAAAATGTCAAATATCCCATTCCTAATAAGATCATGAAAAATCAAGCCTATGAAGGAAGAGGCCTTAGGCCAAATTAGTAGGGAACTCTGGAACCAATTTCTATAACTTGGTATAAAGGAATTTATGGTCCCATATTTAAACTGGCTGGGGGTGACCCCACATATCTTAATCATATTCTAATGCCAATATCTAGTGACAATGATGTTTTTGTTGAATTAGATTCCAATAACAACATTTATTAATACCTTACTGATACCAACTTATTTTACATCCATGCCATTTGTACCATTACCCTAGTTATGTATCATAACCTTCTTCCTCTTTATCACCCTCAACTTATAGCCTAAGACTAACAAGAATCCACAATGCCTATAGATGAGTTTGAGAATGATGAGGCCTTTTGTGATTTTCTAGGCCCAAGTTACAATTTTCCATTGGGAAACCACAAACAAGGGTTCTCTATCAAACTATATCCTATAACCTATTTTGGAAAATGGGTGAACACCCTTACCCAAAAATAAAATAATAAAATGTTGAGGTCCTTGAGTGAAAACCTATTTGAGTTGTTTTTGAACTAGGGTAAAAGTAAAAGAACATCCAGTATTTTGGTGAAAACCTATTTTAGGCACCATTATATGGGGGTGCTCACCTTTTCTCAAATGAAGCTTAGGAGACCACTAATAATGAACTTACTTTTGGGTCTGATTTCAGTTCTACAGAACAACATTCCTTTGAATGAATTACCCAAGAATTTTCAACATAATTTATGACTTGGCCATCATTTCCATTAATAAATTCAAATTCATCTTGTTTAGGAGAACTTGAAGAATTAGTCCAGCTAGAGGACTTTATATTTGTAGGCTAATTCACACCATTGACAACCATTCTAGAAGATGGCTCAACTCTCCTAGTAGAAGATACTATATAAGTCAACATCAAGACTTCAAATGACCTAAAATGGATCAAATTGGTTAAGTCCCTCATTGAGGTGGAATGTGAAGTTTTAAAACCACTTTTGAGGGGATTGGTGACATATTTGCTTGGGCCTATTCAAACATGCCTAGCTTGGACCCCACCTTAGTTATACACCACCTTATTGTACATGTTGATGCCAAACTTGAGAAGTAAAAATTATGCAAGATGCATCCTTGTATTGTTGTATTAGTAAAGAAAGAGTTGGAAAAACTCTTAGAAGTGAGATGCATCTGATTGATCGACTATTCAGAGTGGATATCAAATATTTTTCCTATTAGTAAGAAGTTAGAAAGAATCAAAATTTACATTAATTTCAAAGATATAAACAAGGCTTTCCCTAAGGATGAATTTCCTCTACCAAATATTGAGATAATAGTTGACTCTATAATAGGGTATGAAATTCTTTCACTTATGGATGGATTTTTAGGATACAATCAAATTTTGATTGCACCAAAATACCAACACAAGACATCATTGACCAATCCATGGGGAATGTTTTGTTATCAGGGTATGCCACTTGGACTCAAGAATACTTGGCTCACATACCAAATAGTCATGACCATCATATTTCATGACATGATGCATGACATTATTGAATACTATATCAATGACATATTGGATAAATCAAATACCCATGATGATCACCCAACCACAATATAAATAATATTTGAGAGGTTTCATGAATATAAAGTTAGACTCAATCCCAAGATGTGCATTTTTGGTGTCATTTTAGGCACATTATTACGCTTTAATTTATCTCATTTAGGCATTGAATTTGATCCCACCAAAGTAAAAGACACTACTAAGATGCCACCACCTTCTAATTTGAAGTATATCTATACTTTGTAGGAGAAAATTCAACCTATCAGGTGATTCATCTTATAATTAGCTGACAAGTAAAATCTATTTACACACTTATTGAAGAAGGGTGTCACATTTCATTGAGATGAAGACTATCATAAATCCTTTCAGCACGTAAAGGAATATCTTGCCAATCCACCTATTTTGTTATCACCAATGTCAGGAAAGTTATTCCTACTATATCTATCCACCATATAAAAATCCCTAGGGACACTTCTAGCTTAGTATGTTGACAATGGAAAAGAACATGCTGTGTACTATCTATTTCATACACTAGTTTCATATGAACATAACTATACACAATATAAAAATCTTGTTTAGCTATGGTCTTTACATCTTAGAAGTTGTGGCATTATAGGGTAAACAACAAGACCATATATATTTTCAAAGTACATCTACTCAAATATATACTATCCAAGACAAGTTTACAAGGATTCATGGTTAAATATATCACAATTTTGAATGGTTTTAAGATATAATACATCAATTAAAAATATATAAATGGAAAATTACTTGTAGATCAGATTTTTGAAGGTCCCATTGTAGATATCAAACCACTCACTTTTTAGTTCCTAGATGAGTCCATTATGACCATTATAAAAACACCTCCCAAGGAGTAACACTAGAAGTTATATTTTGATGGTTCATTCACAACACATGAGTCAAGGTAGGCCTATTTTTTATTACACCACAAGGGGATCTTATCCCTAAATCACTATTTATAAACTTTCATTATACTAACAACATGGTTGAATATGAAGCACTTGTGGTAGGGCTTCATCAAGTAGTACAATGGAATATTCAACATCTCACATTTTATGATGATTCTTAGTTAATCATCAATCAAGTTACAGACCACTTTCAAACCAAACATGATAAGTCGATGCCATATAAGGCTATGATTGCCATTCTCAAATAGTATATTTCTAACATATAGTTTGAACACATACCTAGGGCCAATAACAAGAAAGTGGATACATTGGACACCATTGGTTAATTGATCCACTACATAGACAAGGCAAAAAAATATCACTTCCTCATTGAAAATATTTTAGTGCTTACTCATGAAACTTCAACTATCATAATGATCTATAATATTGTTAGTCCTAGTTCTATTTGGTACTTAGACCTTTATAATTACCTTCATAACTATATCATGTCACCAGACCTATCACATAAACAACAAAAGGCCTTTACCCACCTAGAATCACACTATACCTTACTTGTCCCAACCCTTTATAATCATATCTTTGATGTAACTCTAATTCATTATTTAAATTCAATAAAATCCACATTAGCATTATGGGAAATTTATGAAGGATTATGTGGAGCCCATACTAACAGGGCCATCCTAGCCTAAACACTCTTATGTATTGGCAATTATTGGCTAACTATGGATGCATATGTAGTTGATTATGTCAAAAGGTGCAAAATTTCAAAGGCATGCCAATGTAATCCATACCCTGACCAAATCCCTTTAACTAATTCTTACACCATGGTCATTTGAAATAGGGGGACTCAATCTCATTGAGAAGATTAACCCTACCTCATCTAATGGCCATAAACACATCTTTATCGCTACTAAATATTTCACTGAGTGGGTTAAATCTATACCCCTCACTTACATGATTAGAAAACAAATCTACAAATTCATCTTTAGTCATCTCATATGCTACTTTATATTTGATAATTGTGGGTTGTTTAAAAATAAGGATATCATAATGCTTTGTGTTGAGTAAAATATCACCAAACATTTTTCTACTACATATTAACCACAAGGTAATGGTCAAGTAGAGGCATCCAATAAAACTATTATCAACATCCTTAAAAATATTATCAATGATATTGGCTACGATTGGCACCTCCAAATCTTTTGTGCCCTCTAGGCATATCACACTAATTACCATACTCCAATTGAAGCCACTCTATATTCCCTAGTTTATGGCACTAAGGCCATTATTCCCATCAAGGTCGAGTTAACTTCTTTATATATCTCACTGAAACATGTCCTAGATGATGAAGATTATAGGTTATTTCACTTATAAGAGTTACTTGATGAAAAACATATGACTATTGTCAATGACCTTCAAACATACCAAAATAGACTCTGTGGAAAATATAAATGGTGCATCAAACATAGAGATTTTGAGCTTGGCGATCTTGTTCTCAAAGAAAACCAAAAGAACACCATGACTAAGAAGAATAAGAAAGGTAAGTTCAAACCCAATTAGATAGGCCCATATGTCATTTTTGTAAATTATGGATCTAGAGCATATAGGATCACTTCACCAGATGGAGATAAACTTGATGAGATGATGAACATCATACACCTCAAGTGTTAATTTGATTAAAAGACTCAAATTATTGTCTATGAGGAACATTTACATTATACCATATTATCATTTTCTTTGTTCCATATTGTTTACCATTCTACCATACCTTCTTTATTGAACAAATTTGTTTTTACCCTCCCTACCCAACCCTTTAACCTAGGTTCTATTCCATTGATTATTTAGGCACCTTTAGTGTGGGGAATCAGATGATGTTTTAGTATCTAATTCAATACTTTAGATAGATGAAGTATCTTGGACTAGTATGATAATGGTTTGGTAGTTGCATCCTTCATTTATTATTTTGGTTCATTGTGAGTGTTACTAATTATAACCACCATTGGGCAAATAAGCATCCCATTATGTGATACTAATTATAATTTCCTTTGTGAAAATTAGTATCATTGACCTATGTTGTTGTTTCCTAATTATAACTTCCTATGGGAAAATTAGGAATAAAACCTTTACCATGCATTTTCGTATCACCTTGTCATTCCTATGTTATACTGTGCCATTTGTCTAATTCAAAAACTTTTAGCTACCTAGTCAAATTCCTCTACTATAAGGTAGAAATATAGTGACTTGAGGTCCTAATGGAACTATGTAGGCAGTGCTTGATTCACGTTGAAGTCAGCTCAGTTACCCTTCACCACATTCTCATTATTTTGTGAGAAATTTTAGTTTGAATGTTCTCATTATTTTAGAAGACCATTCCCATTTTCCTCCACACATCAGTCACATTTCTTATCATTCATATTTTCTATTTTATCCCATATCCTAGGAGAACTACATTTATTTTGAATTTAATATTATATCTTGCATCTATGGAACTATGTAGGCAACACCCAGTTACTTAGTGTATCTGGAGTTAGCTAGATGGTCCCTTCATTTTATTCTGTTCCCCCCATTTCACTTGTTTGTTTCCTTGTCTCATATATCCTAGAGGAAATTTATATCATCTTAATTTTGTCCTTGTTACCCTATAGCCTAGTAGCAGTGTTATGTCATTTGTTTTTGTCTTTCCTTTTTTCTAACATTGTAATTAACTATTATTTGTGGTTTTTATTTTATTTTGTTTTGTTTGTTTTGTACTCAATATTGTGTCTTTCTTTTATGTCTCTTACTATTTTATTGTGTTTTTTCTCTTAGTGTTTTGTTTATTGGTGTTTTTGTTTGCTTTCATTATTATTGTGCAGACTAATTACTCAGTGAATACCAAATTCTTAGGTCTGATTAACATTAATTATCAACCCAAGGTTCATACACTTTTCAAGGATGTTAGCACTATATATGCATTATTGATTCATAAATCAACTTATTTTACTAGTTACAGTACAATGAACTTATATTGAATTCACTAGGTAGTTATACTTTAAAAGCTTATGAAAATAGAAATATATAAATACTTCACACAGATGAATCACATATACATCACACTTACATAATCAAACTAATAATAAAATCAACTTACACAGTACACTAAATCTAAGGAGGGTCAAGATATTCACTACAACTCCTTCCAAGGGGGCCCTTCCTCATTTAGAACTAAGCTCCAATCCTTCTCTAAGAAAATTCATAAACTTCTTACAAAATCAACATTCTCATTACTCAGTTATATAGAAACTAGAGATTGATACAAGAAGTTATAATATTCAGAGTGCAATGCTATAATTCCAATACTTCCATTATTATCTATTCAAATTAACTAACTCCTAATCCAATCTAGGTTCTACCATTAAATATAAAAGGTAGTTTATTAATCTTAACCAAAGACACCAAACTAGAAAAAAATGCAAATACTTTAGAAACTACCCCAGTCAATGTTCAAGTGGTTAGTAATAGAAGTTACTTGTTTTAGGCTTGACTAGGTTAAAGACAAGGCATACTATTTTGATGTTTTATTTCCTTTTGTCTCTTCTCATTATCCTTATCTTTCTCATCTTTGGTAGCACATCCAATATTTCCTTGTATGTAAGGAATCCATACAATAACTATGATTCTTTCCAATCATCCATTCACTTCCCAAGATAGTTGGATGTGTCTTTAAGATTTGATCAACAATAGTTCTATTTTACATAATGGCTATGGAAAACCTGTATGTGAAGCCTACAGTTGCTATGGTCACTCTGTAATGGCTATGGGCAACCTATAGGTGAAACCTATAATTATTGTAGGCACTTTGCAGTGGTTGTAGATAACCTATAGGTGAAGCCTATAGTTGTTGCGGGTAACATGCAGTGGCTAAAACCTAGTAAGATTTTTTAGGCTTACATGACCCTTCAAATATTTTTTAATTAAGTCACACAAATATAATTCAATCAAGGAAAAAAGATCAATAATTTATAACATAACATACATATAACAATGTATATAAAAAATTGTAACTTCATTCATTCATTTGCATAGGTCATAGATAGTTATGGGATTTACATGGAAAAAGTCATATAGTAAGTATGGATGAGGCTATAAAATGAAGAAATCAATGGCCTCATCACACCCCTTACTTAACCTCTTGCTTGACCTCAAGTAAGCCTTGGTTGCATTCTGAAACCACAAAGTTTTTTAAAGTCTAGAGCCTCAGGGTAGCCTAAGCCTTCAAAGATATATAAACCTTTATCATTCTCAATGTCACCCCATATTTTATTCTCTTTCTCTCTATCATCTAGAACATTTCCCTCCCAATCAATAATTGGGAACTAGAATATAGGGGGTTAAAACATCAACCCCAACCATTGTATCCTCCACTTTATAACAATCTCAATATACAAGAATACTCTATGGATGGCCTCTCTAGGGTTTTGAGGGGAGTAGGGTTCCTTTCGTTTTAAATCATCTAAGATTTCTACCCATCTATGAGAATAAGCAACAAAAAAATTATTTCCATCTCTTTCCATAAGACTCAAATAATGATTATGAACTTCTACTTGTTTTCTAATAACCCATTCTTGTGGAGTGTCTATGTTCATGAAAGAGATCCATTCATCTATTACACCATCTAAATTTAATGATTCACTCTTGATCATCAGGGTAGCTTCCTTTTCTTTTTCTTGATATTTTTCCATATTTTTTCTTCTTTCTATTTCATTTAGAACATATGAAAAAAATGCATTTAGCAAGACATTTCCCAAATAAATGTTTGGATTCCATTTTGTCACTAGGTAAAACATTTTGGTGGATGTAAAACTCACTTAACTGAGCTTAGAGGTTAGGATTAACATGTATATATTCTTCAAAGAAATATTTTGGGTCACAAACCATATAATATTGATCATTATAGATTTTTTCATACCTAAATTTAAGCCATCTCTCTTCCAAATACATAACACACACCCTAGAAGGTGATTTAAACTCTACCAAACAATTTAATGGTTTCATGCATTTTACCTATCTTTTTCTTCAGATACTTGATCCTAGCTTTAGCTATTTCTAGTTTTTCTTCCAAGTCCACTTGTTCTATGGTTTCAACATATAATTTAAATATTTGTACTAGCTCCTTGTAGTGAGTTTCATCATCACCAAATTATTCCTTAAAAAATGTAAGAGGTCATTGATTTTTACAAGTGTGGTGGCTGAAATATCCACATCAATAATTTATGCTACTATAGGTGTTTTTACAGTGCATAATGGAGGAGGAAATATATGGTAAAAGCATACCAAAGCCAGAGCATAATCTACTATAGGTGCTTCTATGGCCAAGGTAGATTATGCTCCATCTAATCTACTTTGTTTCCCCTAGAAGTGTTTCAATACCTCTTTTCCTTTCAATTATATTATCTCATTCCTCAATCTATATATTTCCTTCAAAGCTTACTCCAATGTCTGTAACTCCTAGGTATGAAGAAGTATTTCTTGTTCTACTTCCTTTTCCATAGAATCTTCTTCAACCATTTCCTCTTCTACTACATGTTAATCTACCATTCTCAATTCCTCTTCTGTCTACCCAATGTCTCTAGGGAGATGAATGTCCTTCTTAGTGAATCTAGATGGTTAAGGTGACTATTATTCTTCTACCTTGGTAGATTCCTCATCAATAAACCATAATTTAATTTTGAACCCATCAGAGGTCTTCTTAACCCTAGGCTCTTTCTTTGGTTTTTCATCATCACTGATAGCTATGGTTAAGGAGGTTGTAGTGGTCTTTTATTTATTAATTCTTTAAGATCTCCTAGGAGGAAGTATCCTTCTTTTTGATACCATGTGTTTCTTCCCTTTGGTTTTCATTTTCCTTTCAAGAGGGGTGACATATGGAATTTGTTTTTCTTGTGTAGTAGTTGACAGGGGAACTTCTTCTTGTATAAAAGGAAAAAATGTGGAGGAATCGATATATGGTGAGAAAAAAATAGGAGAAGCAATATGTTGTTGTGGGCTTTCCTCCTCTATGTTAGGAGGGAGGACTAGTTTGCTTCTCTTTTTATTGCCTATAGTTGTCTTAGATGGACCCTTAGTAACTATGGGATGGCCAGTAGCACTAGTGCCCACAACATATTCTTGTACAACTTATTGGGTCTGCTCCTCTGGGGATTCCTTCTCATTAATGCCCTCTTCTTGCTGAGGTTCATTAATTTCTAAGGATAAAAATTGCTCCCAACTTAGATTACGTCTAATAGAGTTTACTCTTTATTTAGTTATCAACCATATTAAAAAATTATAGGATAGGGTTGTTTCCATACCCTTATGGTATTCTTTGGACATCCATTTTAAAATGTTTTATAAGAAATTTAGAGAATTAATAGTGTTGTTATGCCTTAAGTGATTCAAAAATTTAAACTAGAGGGTATAAATTAGGGAATTCCTTCCTTCATAGGTCATGTACCTAATAATGTTTGATGTTATCTCCCTCCATGTTGTAGGTAAGATAAGTCTGTCCACACCTCCTTTCTTTAATGTTAGTCTTTTATTTTCCTAACAAAATTGATGTTTGGCTTCTTGGCCATTGGGTTTATCTTATCAATTTTCTCCCATACTTGGTAGCCCAGTTTCTTGGCTCACCAAGTCTTCAATGACTAGAAATGTGATCCCATGTATAGTGGCTTGGTTACCATTAAAGGAACCTACAAATTCCCTAGCAAGAGGATCTGAGAAATGTTATAACTTGTCAAAATAAATGGTCCAACTAGCTCTATTAAAGACATCCCAAATGGCTTGGTCTCCCTAAAGTTGCCGATGATCCATGGGTTCTCTCCTCACAACTGACCATCCCATCTTACTTAGTTTATTTTATCTATCAATCTTTTCAACCAATAAGCAGAACCACACTCTATTTGACCTATGAAAATCTACCTATAAAAAAGCAAGGTTTTGTTCTATAATGATAGATGTGAGGTTACAAGTTATAGGATTATGAATTATGGCATCTAATCCCCACACATAGGGTTATTTTAGTACATGGGATTCTAACCCATAAGATCCTTCCCCCACTTGAGTTGTCACATGTCCTCAAGTGACATGGAGTGAACAAGAAAGAAGGGATACAATGGGGTCATAATTAGGAGTATAAGTGTGGGTTAAGAAGACATAATGTAGGTTTAGAGGTGATGTGATGGATATTAAATGAATGATGTAATTCATGATTTGAAATGGTTATTAATATTATAAATTCTATATTAAAATAATGAATACTTTTTTAATGATTGAAACATACAACATACCTTTTATTAATGGTATACTTGGGGTGATGTTGAGGACCCACATGTGTGTTGGAATGCAAGTGTTTACATTTTAATGATTAATGAGATGTAATTATTATGCTGGAATTTATAACTAGACTAAAGTTTTCCCCTTATGGAGTGATTAAGACATCACTGTTGGTTAGTTTTTGATGATGTCCATAGCTCACTTGCATGTGCTACATGACAACTTGCATAGAAATAGAATAGGGTTTTAAGACTTGGATGCGAGATGATTTCTCTCCTACCGCAAGGTGATTATTTAAGAGCTATTTGATCCAAGTGTTGGGTTGAATGAACCTAAAATTAGGTAGCTGAGGGTTTTGCAAACTGGTGACATTTCTCTGCATGAATCAGTTGATAATTGTCTTTGTTGTCTTATTCTCTACAGGGTATATGCCTAGTGGACTTGTCATTAGTAATTAATGGGGTATTTAAACATGGGACCTATGTGACAAATAAATCTAAGATCTCACTATTTAACATAGTGAAATAATCTCCATGAAATGACCAAAAATTGAAAATAAATCATGGGTGTCCTTGTAGGCATAAATTCTACTCTACAACACTTCTAAATAGAGAGGGAATGTGTATGTTTTATTGTGACTCTATATCTTAGTATTTAGGGAAATTTATAAGCAATATATGTGATGTTTGATAATCCAATCCTCTTTCATTCTTTTATAAGGTTGTTTGATGACTTTCATGCAGTGACCAAAAGCCAATAGACAAGCCATAGGTGAGAGTTGTAGGAAGATCTAACCTGCATGCACTTTAGAAAGGTGAGAATGGGTTTGAGGAGGTACGTGTAGAAGCTATAGGTGAAGATCATAGCAAGATACAAATTCATGCCCAATTATGTAGAAGGTGCTTGTAGCAGCTACAAAATTGCCTATAACAACTAGAGTAAAACCTTCAGTGGAAAAGGTGCCTATAGAAACTATAGAAAACACTTTGTAACTTGAATAGTTGTGATCTTAATGATTGTCATTTCTCTCTTTTCTCTCTCTCTCTTATTTTTTACCTCTAAATAGCTAGCAAGTTTGTTTTCTATTTAGGCCCATTTTATAGCTCTAGGTAGACAATAGGCTGGTTTTCTACTCAGAAGCTACCAACACCACCCAAAAATGGGTTTTCATTATTAGATTATCTATGTTTTTTACTCAAACTTATATTTGTAGTAGAATTTTTATTCAAGGTACTTGCCAAGTCACCTATAAGGGTGACTGGTCAAGGACCAATTTAAGGTCTTATTCATCATACCAGAGGAGGGCTAGTATGTCCTCCTCTCCTTCATTTGAGTGTGGATGGGTGTTCCCTTTGTCTGAAGAGACATCATACCTATTCAATACATCATTGTATCCATCTTGTAATTTCTTGCATATGTATCCAGTAAAATCCTCTTGAGTGAATGTCTTTTTGTACAACTTGAGTCTATGGCCATTGACCAATAGATAGAATCTTACTAGATCAATGGTTTGGAGTTACACTGCTCCATTATCATAAACATGCTCAATCTCAAAAAGACCAAGCCATCTAGTCTAGAGTTTAACATTATGATCCTTGTATTTTGAATCATAAATAAGGGTCAAATCTCTTGTATGGAATTGCCTAGTCTTAATATACCTATCATTCCATCCAATTTATTGTTGTTGTATAAACTCTGTGTTTTATAATGCCTATTGTCTATATTCATCTAAGGTATTCAACCATAGAAGCCTTTCCTTATATGCTTTAGATATATCCACCCCAATTTCTAGTGTTGTTCATATCAAATTTAAGTGGCAATACAAGTTTCTTTCCATAGACCAACTCATATAGAGTGAAGCTTGTAGTGGTCTTCCACTTTGACTATTTCTCAAAGAGTTGGATTTATATTACATTGTGTCTGTCTGATTAGTTGGTACTCTTATTTGATGTAGATATGATGTGTTCATTTTTTTGGTCTGATTCCTTACATATGCTCATAATCCCATGCAAAATCACATTGGTTTGCATGCAACATGTTGACTAGGTGCTTTTCCTCATTTAACTCCAACTTGCTATTAATAAGAAATGTTTTTCTTGGAGAGATTTTGATTTGATGTGAGAGTGATTTCATCATTTCTATATTTCTAATGGATCTATTTTGCTTGTAACTATGAGGCAGTAGCTAGTAGAATATTTACTATATAGATGTATTAGAATTATCCAATTAATAAAGGCTAGAAAATATGCACTTAACAAATTTCAAGTGGTTGAGATCTATAGAAGGAGTTTGATAATTATGCTAAAGAACATTGGAGAGAATTCTATCTTCCTCCTAATCAACCAGTGTGCATGCAAAGTCTATGATAAATACATGAATCAAAGGAGGTTGATTTGCCTCATCTTCTTCAACCCATAATGCATGATCTAGTGTAAAAAACAATTGTGTTAGGGGATAAAAGACCAACTTCATAGTGTGGTTGCCATTGGATATCATCATGTTACCTAATTTATAGCTGATAAAGTTGTTAGTATGGCAAGTCAAGGTTGTCTTAAGATAAAAGTGTATCCACCCAAATTAGATTTAGGATACAACATAATGAAATCTATAGGATACTCCTAAGAATTTATAATAATGGAAAGGTATTTAATGATTCTTTCTAGTCTAACTGTAGACCTATCAGTCATTTGTAACATTGTAGATGTGGGATGAATATTAGTTAATTATAGTTTGTGCATGGTTTTAGTTGTCATTACATTTACTATAGCCCTAGGTCTATCAATCTATTAGATAGCTACTGATCCATGGATCTATATTGTTACTACTGGGTATCTTAGATCTAAATATTTATTTGGCAGGGTGTTTCTCAACATGATGTCTACTATCTAGCCAATCACATGCATAGTATTGGGATATTTTTTATTTCTTCTAGGTTTTCATAGACAGAGGTGCATCCTTGATAGCCTATAATAGAGGGATTTTGACACAAATATTATTGAGTTATCACATAAAATCAAAATCAAGTTCAATTTTATGGCATTGAAGGTTGAGACATTTTAGAAATGGTGGGGCTATTCCATCCATAGCTTTATTTACTATTTTAGAGAGTTTTTGAGGTGATAGAGGTGGGTCAACATGATCTTCTAGAGTTTCATGATCTAACTCTATTAGTATGTGCAGTGTTGGGGGTGGTATAACATTTCCTAAATGAAAGTGAACTTCATTGATGTTCACTATGTATCCCTGGTATTGAACAAGTTTAGTACTGAATGTGGGTTGGGTAGGTAGATAGTTTGTCTTGGGTCTATCTTATGTATTGGGCATAAGAGCAAGAGGTTTTTGTTGTTATTGTGGAAGGAATACACTTGGAGAGTTTCCCCACGGTTTATTAGGTCTCTAGGGCTATTACCACTAGTTTGTGAAGGGTGGGCCTTGAGGTAGTTTCCAATATTATATCCAAGGTGGGGATACATTTTGTGGAGGTTGATAAGAGGTGGTGGGGTAGTTTGATTGAGGTGGCTTATAACTAGAATTATGAGGTGGAACATTCATCCAAGGACTAGTCCAACTGAGAGCAGTATTTGGAAAATTTTAATTAAAAGATGTAGAATTTGCAAAAGGTGGATTTTGTCTCATACCTTGATAAGATGGTTTTTGAACCTATGGTCTTATTTATGTAACATAGAAAACCTAGTCAACATATCCTCCTATAGCATGTAGCTCTACTATTTTTGGCTCTTTAATTGTGATGTGAGATACTTTAGCCTAAACCTTGTGACATCTATAATCTACCTTTTTTTTCCTATAGTCTAGATAGTAAATGGTCAAAGCTTGATCCAAAGTTACTTGATTTTATCTTGAGTGTAGGCTATCTAGTTTATTAGCCAAATGAATAATAATATCTTGTTTCATGTCTTGTAGTAGGTTACTAACTTTAGTTTTTAATATGCCATTTGCAGCTACCAATGGGAGCTTGCTACCCTTGACTTTATTTATGGTAGATCTGAAATATTTCTTGCTTAGCTCTTTGATTTTTTTGAATGGTAGGTGGGAAATATCCCCTCCACTCATTAGGTCTAAAGATTCTAGACAATATTCTATAACCCCTTTCAGGAAGATGAGTTTTAAAGGTTCTTCTCCAAGTGAATTTTTCTTGAATTTTTGTATACTAAACATGAACCATTCAACATAGTCATCCAAAGATTCATCCCCTTCTTGAGTCATCTTGAATATGTCATTTATTCTATAACTTCTCCCTCTTCCATATTCTTGATAATTGGCTAGAAATTTCTTTTTCATGTCCTCCCAAGTACTGACCAAATTACTACCTAGTCCCATGAACCAATGAAGTGTTGAGTCTTTTAGAGTAGCTAGAAAAAGTTTCAATTTCTATGCATCCTTCCTATAGTCATAACTTCTACAAAGGATATCAAATTTGAACAAGAATGTGTTTGAGTCTTCTAATAATGTACCTCTAAAATTAGGCAAAGATGAGGGTGGGATATTTTTCATTTGTATTACACCTATTGTATTTGGAATAAGAAATTCAAAATTAACTATGTCTAAAGTCCCATTATCATCCACAAAGTCTCCTTATCAACTCATGATCTATTTTGTTATGATATGGATACCAAAGGTACTCAATATCTCATCCTCAAATTCTATATCAATCCTTTGGTCAACATAATAATAAATGTTTATCTACTGATCCTTAGTCTTTTTACTAGATGAAAGGTCTAAATATTCTCTTAAGCTTCCTTTGATTTGATCAAGAAAGCCTTGATAAAATGTTGTAAATATGTTACTCTCTAGAGTGCCTGGTTCTTATAGTTCCTCTCCTTCATTTCTTCTTACTAGCTCAACAAATGCTTCCTCTACTTCTATTTCCTTTCTCAAATCCAATAATGTTTTTTTTGCAAGCTACCTCCTTCAGTTTATAGTGTTCTTTTGTTTAAGAGTCTTCAGGCTTATGGTATATTCTTCAACATGATTCTTAGTTGGTGTAGGTATTTATGGTTCTTTATCGGTAGCAACTTTTGGCTTGTTTGGTAGGAATTTCCATCAATAATCTCTTTCTTTTTTCATAAATGTTATGCCACTCCTTCAACTATCTTGTCCCTTCCTGCACAAGGTTAGTTTTTTTTTTTGTGTTCTAGGGGGTTATTTTAGAATAAGTAAAAATAATGCAAGAAATAAAGGAGTGCATAAATCAAAACAACATGAATTGAAACTTTACTTCTAAAAAGAAATAAAAATTATCTACTAAAAGTGGGAAAATTATCCTAGAAAGTACAAAATGAAAGTAGTAAAATTATCCTAGAAAATAGGAAATGAAAGTAGAAAAATTATCCTAGAAAACAAGAAATGAAAGCAAAAAAATTAAAAGCACACTTTTTAGAAAAAAAATCACTCTTGTAAGAAATAAAATTTAAAAAACATGAACTAAGTAAATTATAGGATTGCAAAAAGTCATTCAAGGTTATGTAATATTTACTTCTAGAATACTTATAAATCTAGCATAAGACACCATAGTACCCTCACTCGACTTGTCTAGTTGGAACTATATGTCTAGGAACTTAGACATCTGGCATAAGACACTATAGTGTCTTTACTCGACTTTCATAGCTAGGTAGAATAGTGCATTAACTGATCTTAGATTCCAATGATAGATTTTATAAATAATAA